>JAPDSC010125061.1:63353-116383 GCA_026290005.1 Latrodectus geometricus | reverse complement strand
AAATAATTATTTATGTTATTTATAGGAAAAGATAATTTTTGTTTTCATATTTTGTTTTTACTTGTTCTAAAACTCGATATTTATTTATTTTCTCTGTAATTAATATAAATTTATTTTTACTACTAATGCAAAGTAAATATTTCGACAAGTATTAAATTATATTTTCGAAAAGAAAATTGCAGGATTTAAAGCGTGAAACATATATATCAAAGGTAACTTATAATTTAGTTAAAATAGCGTCAAACAAATCGAAACACAGTTGCAGGATTTAAAATTAAATTTGAAGTAAATGCCAATGCATAGATTTTACTGTAGTATTCACCAGAATCAAATGTGAAGAGTTCTTGATAAAAATTTTAAACAAACCCTCTAAAGTTAAGAGATAATTAAAATATTTGAATTCAGTACCATACTTTATTAGAGTAATAACTTTACGTCGCCACATACTTTATTAGAGTAATTAAACATTTGCGGTGGTAATTAACTTCAATTTACGCAAATATAGTTTATTTAAATAATAAGGGAACGATCTTTTCGCTTTTGGAACATTCTGTGTATTTAATACATAAAATTCACGATCACTATATGTTCAAACGATAAATGGTTAAATAAAATGGCAATGATCCACCTTTTTTTGAAGCACTCTGTATTTAACTGATATAATAAATTATTATCATATTCTCAAACTATAGTTACATAAAAAAATACCAGTGACTTCCTATATTTTACCACTTCAATAAACAAAACACTTATAATTTAATTTATATGTCAATAAAAATTCACAAGTAAAAAACTGTATTATTTTTATGATATTTTTAAAAATATAGAAATAAAATTAATAAAAGTATTCATTTAACATGAATACTTTTATTAATTATATTTACAATAAAAAGGCAAGTACCAATATGCAAATAAAGTTTATTTCATAAATTCCATACAAATAAAGTCTTTTTTTATTTCAACAATGTATCGAGAGTTAATAAAAGTATTTGTAACTCCTAACAATTTGCTGTAATTTCAAAATATTACAAAATCAGATAAATTTTCGCAGAATTTTGTGTTTTCTGAATGATAAATTTAGTTCACTACATAAATATTTAAGTAATCTTATAGTGTAGCCCTTATTATATGATTGGAATGACGATGTCAGCTGTTTCAAAGTTTCAAAAAATAAAAATTATATTTTTATTGCATTCCGGGACAAACTGCTCAAATACAGTTAATATATCGAAGTCAAATATGAATATTTATACCCAGATTATTATGTTATATGTAAAATACTCATATTTTTTCTCCTTTGCAATAATAAAAACGATCTTTTTTATTACATAAAAGTAAATTAATGCACACTATACCATTTTCATAAAAGTTAGAAAATGCATTCTAAATTCACCCACACGTTTTATATCTTATTAATTTGAAAAATATTTATTATATACTTGCAAAATATAGCAGTTTTTTAAATTTTCCTTCGCGTGTTATAGCAAAATTATCTTAAGGTTAGTTTCAAATATTTGAAATCGCCTACTTTTGTTTAATTCTATTAAACTTTGTTTCAAAATATTTTCTAAGAATAAACATAATAAACTAGTTAAAGTTTTCTGTTTTCTAATTACGTGATATGTAGATATCATATCACAAAATAATTGTGAGACTTTTACGTCAAGATCTGATTCTTGTAATTATACCTTAAAAAGATATGAAAATATTTGCTAATTCTTATTATATATTTGAATGCAGTATCCATTTTTTATGTTATTGACACCTATGATACACGTAGCAAGACTTTCAACATCTTTAGCTCTTCAATATGAATATATTTAATGTACTGGTATCGCTGTTTTTAGTTTCTATATGCAAAAAAGTGTTCTTTTAACATAAATACGCGTATTTTATTTCAAATTCACATTGTTTAACGTAAATTCTCATTAGAAATTTTTAATCTAATTCTAAACAAAAAATTTTAATGAATTGTCTATTTCTTCCAACGTTTTAATGTTTTTTATTCTCGTAAGATCTTTTTGTGAAATTATGAATGGCATCAATATAATTTGTTTGTCTGAATAAAGTTTTCAATTTTATTGAATAATTCATTAGTGGTTAATTCAAACCATAAATTATTAAGAATACCTATTTCAAGATTTATATCTTCACTATAGATACAGATGTATTACTGCTGTCTTCAGTGAGCCAGAGACACTTCACACAAGTTAAACATAACACTTTAAGTGTTTGAATAATTATTTAATGACCGTTTAATTTAAGTAGGCCTCTGGTCACTAAGGTCTTTCTGCTGGATGTTTTTTGTGAGGTTATCTCTAGTATAGTGTTTTTGAGAGAAATCTCTCCAACAGCTCTGAATTAAAAGATATTCTAACTGAAAAAAGTTTGCCAATAGCACCAGTAGTATTATAAAGTATGTCAATATATAAATTCGATTTAAACTTTTAATGTTATTATCTCACTTTTAATTAATCACATTTTTGTAATGTGATGAACCATTTCTCGTAAGACAAAAATCTCTTAGCATTATAAGCACCTTATATACTGTTATTTGCTATTTACTTAGTCATATAAAAAAGAGTAATAACTTTAAGAATCAGTTCAAAAAGAGTGTCAATATTAAAGAAAATACATTTTTCCACGCAAATTGAATACAGTTACGTTTTAGTAGTATGTTTACATATTCGAGAAAATATATTTATCTTAACTACATAGTTAAATATGATGGATAATTTTTGTAAAGCAAATTTTATATTAAGATAGGAAATTTTCAATTTATTATTTGGTGATATTTCATTATAAGAAGAATATTTCATATTTTAAATATGGAACATTAAAATATGTGAATCATCCTTAAATATTGTGTCAGAAAGCCGAGACATATTATGTCGTGTTTTATAAGGACTATAATTGTAAATTAATTTATATTAATTTTTACATACTTATAAATACAATTTAATCAGTAGTTGATATTTTTACGAAAATCTGGAAGTGAAATGTATAATAAGTTTTTAAACGTATTAAATAATTCGTTTTCATAGAAATTATCAAATAATATGACCATTGAAAGATACAATTTTTAGAATTTATTTATTCATTAATTTTTTTAATTATGTTTTATTTTATATTCATTGTCAATTGAAAAAGAGACATATTTTTATATAATTCTACTAAATCTATAAATCTCTATATGTTTCAGTACTTATTTTTAATGCAAAATCAACTTAGTCATTTGTAATTTGTTTTGTCTTATCTATGTTTCGTCGTACTTAATATTAATTCATGTAATTCAAATGACATTCATGTTACATTTTATTCTTTTCATCGTATGATAAAATGAGACTTGTCAACTAAATTTGTAGAATAGTTTTCCAGATGAAAGAACATGGTCCCAAATTGTACCACAAGAAAAAATGTTTGCTACAAAACATTTAATTTTCTTATTCCAGAAGCATATTTTGTATTTCATATAAACGAACGTTTTCATTAAAAATGCAAACATTTTTGAGTAATTCTTTATTTAATGTTGTATATAAGTAATTAAATTCCAAATAATTATTTTTAATTTTAAAATTCAAAATAATTCAGCTATACTGAATCACATATCTTATATTTTTGTTTTAAAATTATTAATGTTTTACAGAAAATTCCCTATAGAAAGTGAAATTATATTTTGAAACTCATGAAACTTAAATTCATTTTCATTCAGTTGTATTTTTTAAAAAAAATACTTAAGATTTAATTACAGTTGTAGAGACTAGTTAAAATTCTACGTTTTTATTTATTATTTGTTTGTAGTTCATAAAAATATCTTCTTCACTGAAAGAAATTGCAAAAAATATTTTCAAATAATATATAATAATTTTGTAAAAATTTACATTTGTTTTTTTAAAAATTATTTTAACTGTCAGAGAGATTTTACTTATAAGATTTTTAATTTTCAAGATCTAAAAAAAAAGAAGAATGTGTATACAATATCGTGAATAAAATTTTATTTGTTATTTTATGTTGTTTTATTAAATGTTAATTTTTAGGAAATTGGAAATAAATAAAAAAAAATACATTTCTGGGTAAAAGAGTAAATGTTTTTGTTGGTCTAATAATAAATTTATATACGAGGTATTTATTTTTTGTTTTTAAAAAAATTAATAATTGAAGTTTTAGATTAAAACACTATGCAGAAGTAATTTAAGGAAAAAATAATTGATACAGAAAATGGTAGTAATTGGTATAATATACAAAATAATTTATTTTTTAAAGAAACCAATTTCCAAGTACGATAGCAAATTAGAAAAACAAGTTGGAAACATACTATATGTATGAAAGGGGATTGTTTTGTTTTCATTACTAAGGCAATTCAAGAGGTTCTCATTAACTTATATTACCTTTTGAACGTGCATACAATCTAATTAGAAATATCTAACTAAAGAATCCATTATTTAAATAAATGAATATGGTTAAATTAAGCCATTAATGAAAGAAGATATCATTATGGTTAGAATTAAAACTTAGATTCTTCGTCTGCAAAACTTATGTCACATAGTTTTCGATTTATTTACAATGAAATTAAAATCGTTTGAAAAATAGTTAAGTTACGTTATTTTATTTAACAAATATCTGCTTTTAGGTGCATTTTCATTGGAATAATTACTAATTTGAAAAATGTATTCTGGTAAAGTATCCCTGGAATGCTTAAACCATAAAAATCATTGTAACTAACATTGTCTTTAAAAGATGTAGAAAGGTCACTAATTTAATCATTGCTCACAATATGAGGAGTAATATGTTAAAAATGAAACTGAAACCATTGCTCTAAGAGTAAAAAAGGAAATTTAATATAGAATTATATATTATTAATAAATTAAGATTATATGTCTAAAACTCAAAATTAAAAGCTTAAATTGTACTAGTTTTAGGAAATGGAGTTATTTCTCAAGATATTTAATATTAGAGCTTCATCATATATCAAGCAAAATAGCAAGGATTGTCAATGAAATGAATTTTACAGAGTTGATAATATTTACATTTGAGAGCTAAAAAAGTGAAAAAATGTATTGGAAAAATTAGAATTTAGATGAACTTCGAATGTACATACAAATATTTGTATATTGCAAATTGCCAAAAAAATTCTGAAACAATCTTGATTTCCACGTTGTAACACAACCTTACGCAAACGCAAATATTAAAATGATTGCATTTTTATGTACATAACTATCATCTAGTATGCCAAGTTATATTATAATATCGGAGATATGTCCTTGCAAAGTGATGTGATTTGAATCCTGAAATTTTAATTCTACAAATGGTAATAGTTCTTGATGTACCATAAATTGAATGTTTTACTCTTTTAATAGCTTATTTGGAATTATCATCTAAATAGTTTTACCTACAATGCGTATGTCGTTTATCGACAATACGTATATGGTAATATGATATTTGTCAGTATAATAAACTAAAACTGTTTGTTATGGCCAGATAAAGATAAAGGTGTCAAATTCGTTCATGAGTTAATGATTAAATAGTTAAAATTAAACTCTTATTTTGTTGGAAGTATTCTAAGAACAGATTTACAAAATAAAGTCATTACTAATATGTTTTTTTCATTATGAATCATTGAAATAATTTTAGGAACAATATTCCTCTTTAATAAAAAGAATGAAACAACTTTAATAATTTACAGCTTACAAATAATTTAATTGAATTTTTTCAAACTGTATTAAGGAATTTTACTTATTATGTAAGAATAATACTTTTAAATGAAACAAATAATTATCATCAAGCCTTTAAAATGCATTATAATTAACTAAAGATATATTCTTTTATACATATTCATAATTTATTATTGTAACTTAAGAAAATAATTAAAATTCTTTTTTTAAATCTACAAATTTATTATCACACCAAAGTAATTGTTAGAAAAAATTAGAAGTTAGTTTGAAATACTTAATATTTCTAATATTGAAATAAAGTTAGACAAACCAAGAATATATATATATATTGTACATTCAGGAAATCTTCATATAGTCCACATATAGTACATATTACATAATAGTTTTTTTATATTTGAAAAGTATCTTTATTTAAAATATTTTAGGACTCTAGGAAACAGAAAAACGGCATTCAATTGATTAAACTTTGTTTTCAACCAAACACAAGTCATTAATTATGTCTATTTACTTAGTCACAGATTGTGTGTTAAAATATAGTTAATGATTATGTTCTTGATATGTTAAACAAACATGTGTTTACAACGCCAATTATATTTACTAATTTTTCCATGAACAGAAATATTTCAAAAACACTAATGGAAAAGAAGTAATGGAAATATATTAGTAAAAGGGGTATGTAAGAGTAACGTTATTTATTCAGAATTCTTTTATGAAAACCCATACATAATAAACGCATTAACAAAATCACATGTTTCATTTCATTCAAAGCAAACAAATGAAACATTTCCTGATAAGGATAATTGCAGTTTCATGTTTGTATTTGTTTAAATTGTGCTAATATCAAATATTACTCGCAGTTAATAGACAAAAAGTAAAGGACTTAATTTTGTTTGATAGCAAGTCAACTATTTTGCTAAGCTTTTGTGTTATGAAATAAATAAGTTTTCTAACATTTTATGTTTAATATTATGAAAAAAAATCATTGTGAACTAGAATATTGCAATAGATATATGCGAAAACCAAAGTGTATATATATTTAATAAAGTAAATTAAATTTGAGATAAATTATTAACTTAACTCTATTATATCTATTTTTATATATATATGATAAGCTATACATACACATATATATAAATGTGCATGCATTTGTACGTGTGTAAATATTTCATCATTCTTATTAAAAAATGTAAATTTTTGTAAGTGTGTAATTAAATATTTAACATTTAAAAATGAAGGCATTTTATAACTAAACCAAGTAATAAACATTAGTTTGCAATTTTATCCATTTCAATTCCAATAATAACTGTAAAATCAAAAATATGTGTAGTATACGTTCCATGCTAAATACATCTTATTTCACTGATTTTATTCAACGCATTTTGTAAAGAAAAAAACCATCTAAAAAACTCTAAAAGTTTTCTTTATTATTACTTTTGATTAGTGTTACTGATGTCATTAGATGTCTAATCAGAAAGCATGGGTGCAGCTATATTATTTTATTTTTAGTCCTCAAAAATATTTGAAATATTGTTTTAACAATTTAGTAACATATAACTATCCTATAATTATTATTTACATTCTTTCCGAAATTTTAATTGGCATTTATATTTCTCCTAACTTAACGACTTAACTTAACTTTATGATGTATAAATTAAGGAAGGAAATAATACCAAAATATTTGTAAAAAAGAGAAACTTTGACTTTCTAGGACTGGAAGAACTACTAGATAATGGAATTTAGAATTGAAAAGGAGATATTATATAACTGATAATGATAAGGGATGTCCAGTATCAGCACTGAAAAATATACTCTTATCATAATACAATATTAATTTGAAAGACAGCAAAAAATCTTTTAAAAGTTATTAAAAACGTTAAAATTTTTTTTAAACAGAAATACCTTTTTTTACTTGTAATTAAAACTATGTAAAAGTGTAACCTATAATAGTTTAAAGATAAAACCCAATATAATCTGAAAAATATGAAAGTTGTTAATAACATGATTTTATCTGCATATCTCCATAGATCTTCCAAAGTTCTAAAATAAAGAAGTTATTCCCCTTTTTTGCGTTGCTATAGAATAAAGTTAGGATAAATATAAAAATTAGTGTATGACAAGGTAGGAACACCGGTCAGTCGATAATAGGAATATAATTCGTTGTAAGCAAGTCCAACGCGCATATTCGTCAATCGTAACTCGAGCAGTTACGAAAAGAAATGGACGTGTCGAAGGAACTTCTTTGGTGTTGCTTGCCTTACGACTTAAAAGTGCATTATCATCAGCTGAATGAAATCGCCGTCCATGTCAAGTGTTTGGGGATATTGTTGTTCATGAGCATACAGCAAGACATTGGTTTCACAAATTAAGGTCGAGAGATTTTTCCTACTGTGATAAAGCTAGGAATGGACAACTACAGGTCTTGGATGGCGAAGCCCTGCAAGTAAACATGGAGGAAAACGATAGTCAAATTTGTGGCATACTTACCTGAAAATGTTTCAGGTGAAATGATTAGATTTCATCAGCATCGCTTAGGTAAGACGTACAAGCTGACAAATGTGTTCCTCAAGCTCTGCTGAAAATCCATAAGTAACAATGTGTGTCAGCCTGTTTATGATTGCATTCTTCCCAATCAATGCTACACATTCATACAAGTGCTGACCATTAACGAGAAGTGAGTCCTGTATGACACTTCTAAGCGTTCTAAACATTGATTGTCACTCCAGGCTACTATCTCGCACAGAGCAAGTCAACCTATGAAACCACGTAAGTTTATGTTTTGTGTCTGGTGGGTTAGTTGTCAAGTCGTCTGTTCTCGTAGCAATTAGAAATATGTGTAACAATCATTGAGGAAGAAGGAGCTAGCACTAATTAATCACAAGGGTATACTGTTTTTGGCTCATAATTAGAATCCACATGTCTCTATGGTTGAGAGGATTACCATGCATACCATCATAATACCACCTCTTCCGTTCCTTCGACTATTGTCTTCGTGAAAAATCCTTCAATGAAACAGAGTTGCGCCAAGCACACACGGACTTCTTTGCCTCCGAAACCCCCTAGTTTTATCACATGAAGATTGCACAGCTGGAATTATTTGGTTAAAGATGCTAGATAGATATGGTGATTATGCTGAGGACTAACAATAGGCTATATGTTTTTCAGGTCATGTTTTTTTTGGTTCATTAAAAACGGCAAACACGTTTTTGTTTACATTGCATACGTATTTTGAATATCATAAATCTTTATAAGTTTAAAATTTCATCATTAGTTATTTGGTTATAAATTATTGCACAATAAAATAGATAATATATTTATATGTTAAACTAAATGTTTGTTATGTTTCATTAGGATGCTTAATAAATCAAAATCATTTATGAAACCAAAATTATAGTTTACATTTTTTTTCCTTTGCTATCAAGTATAAAATATTAGATTTTTGTATTATAAATATTTCTTCAAAACATTTATGATAAAATGTTTTCAAAACAATATGAAAAGGGAAAAATTGGGAAAAAAAGGGAAAATTCTTAAAAAATGGTATTGCATAATAGAAGGAAAACAATCTCATTTATACATCTCTTTCATTGTTTCATTGTTACAAGAATTAAATAAGTTTAGATTAATAATTTGCTATTTTTTGATTTTAAATTAACATGATTATCTCTCTCTCTCTCCCTCTCTCTAATAATACAATAATTATATTTCTTGAATACTTTTATTGTTTTAAGAATCATTTTGCTTAATATTTTGCTTAAATGAAAAGCATATCTTATATAAAAATTTTACTCTTACTTTCAAAAGTTTGTAAATAATCCCAATGGAAAATTATTTTTTTTTAATCAAATAAGTTTAAATTATAAAATAGTAAAATTACCAAATTTAAACTAAATATTTTTATTCAGAACATTGTATAAGGTTCATTTTTTGAATATTTTTAAACTGTGTCATCTTAAATCCTTTTTACAAAGCTCATAATACTTGTGAAAAAAAGTTCAGATTTTATAAATACTGATTTGGAAAACCAAACTTTTCAATATATTCTTAGTTCTATGGGCCCCAAGGGATTTCTACGAAATTTTTATTAGAGACTTATTGTTCTTTCTTTACGAAAGAAACAAAAAATGATTCAGTCTTTTATCAGCAAGTTCTGTTTCACAATTTCCGCTCAAAGCGTATTTACTCTGTATTATAATATCAATAAAATATATATTAAGAAATCCCATAAACGCTTAATTAATTTTGAATTAAAAGTAAGTTTATATTTATAGTTAAATATCAAATTCAATTCTTAAACTTTTAAATGTGTTGTTAGCTAAATTTTATTTGAATGAAAAGATAAAAACAATAAAAGAATTAGTTAATTGCTTCTATTAATTAGTTAATACATAATAATTGAGAAAAACTGCAAAACCATTTATATATTTTGTAAAAACAGAGAAAATGTTATTTTAATAAATACTGATATTGATTTTAAGGAAAGAAGCTTTCTAGATTTTTTAAAAATTTACCTTAAACAAAATTTAATTCCCTCTTAAGGGTTTATATTTCATTTAAAGATTATTGTTAAAAATTTAATTTTAATTTTAATAATATATTATTTTTTGTAACTAAAAATAAACTACATTTATTTTTTTACATGATCTACAGTTTACTTTATTAATACAATTTTTTATAAACATGTAATTTGTTTTATTTAGATGAATGCGTTACTGAATCAAAAATAAAAGAACGAGTGACAAATAAAAAAGATAAAAATATTAATAAGATTATATATAAAAAGAAGCTTAAAATTAAATTCTTAAAATGATAAAATTAAAAATACATATGAAGTAATCTTAGAAGCAAACTGTAAGAATTTCCAAAAATTATTTACATATTTTGGTTAATAACATTCTGTTCCTTATAATGAAGTTTCGGGTAATTTTAAATCAAAATATTTAGCTTATGTACTTGAAATGTAATTTATATTGAAATCGTTCCTAGAATCTGGAAAGTATTTTTAAATATTGAATGTGTATAGTAATATTATCATCTTGAAATGTTTAACTAATTTTTTATGATTCCTTTCAAAATAAATATTTATAGATAGTAAAATTTAACTTTTCATCACCTTATTTCATAAGCGGGTTCAGCATTTTTACAATTAGTAATGTCTATTAATACATCTTTAGAAAGGAAATAAATCAATAATATTCAGAAATTTATTCAAATATGAATTAAAGTAAATACTATTTATATTTTTCAATCTTATCTTGAAAAAAATTTTTATTGAAATTTTCTCTTTCAACTATTGTTGAAATCCAAATAATGTCTTCAATTAGACTTGATATGAAAGCTTCTTGAATGACTATAATAAATAATCCTCTCCAAAATTGGAACTTATTTTCTATAAAAAGGCAACTGTGATTTGCACCCAAACCTAAACTAATCTGGAGTCATTTTTTGTATTATTAATTGTGCCAAAAAGTTTAGAAAGTAATCCAAGTTTATTGGAAAGGGAATCTGATTTTACTTCAATTTTTGGAATTTGTTGAAGAATCTAACTACATTTAACTTAAAGTTTTATTACCTCAATATAAAATTAAAACAGTTCATTTATCAGTATTTTTATAACTATAAATAGGTTTGCAATAATTATAAACTGTAATGAAATGATAAAACTTTCATAAAACATCAATCATAAACAGGGTTGATCAATGTCTCATTCTTTTTACGAAATGTTTACAAACCAATAAGTTACGAACTAAGAAAAAATACATTCTTTTATATGCCTATGCAAGTATTGAATATGAAGTGTTCACAGGTCACTCAGACACCTATATATTTTGTTCAAAATATGTGACATTTTGAGTTTAGAATTTCACAATATGAACAGGTTCCATTTGCAAAAGGGTTATTAAAGGCAAAATTATAGGAATATTACCATCTGCTAGGTAAGTTAAAATACATACAACCAATTTCAACTGTAACACATATTGATTGGAAATGCCCCAAAGACATTGTTCATTAAGAGCACCTCTAGCATTGGTAGGACGTCATTAAGATGTCATTTAAGGATCTCAAGATGTTTTGTGGCACTCTGGTCTAATAAGATTCACATTTCCTCTCTTCTGTTTCAAGAATGATGATTTAGTAGCTTGTTTAAATTGCAGTACCCAATTACTATCTTATGTGTGTGTGTAGACATATTCATTCTCATAGAAGCATTTTGGATCTGACGTCTGCAATTCCTTATCTCTTTTTATATTAATTTCAAGCATTACAATTAATAAAACTGCTGTAAATAAAACTATTTATGCTAATATAGTTTGTTATAAAAATTCTATTCATACAAATATACATGTTCTAATCATTAAAATAAATAAAATATAGCAAACATTCTAATTATTTTATATGCATGTTTATTCTAAGAAACATTAAGATTCCCATTGATGATTTTGTTAATAAAATAAAATCGTGCATAAAGCTTACTGATAATGATATTTTCTCCATTATTCGATTAGATACTTACAGAAACTACAAGGATAGGCGAATGATTTATTAGAAATACGAAAACATTTTATTAGTAAATTAAAGACATTGTCTTGTTATATAATAAAATATCCATATACATATGCCTTTCTATATGCTAAAATTGTAGTTTTTATTATACGGTAAAGCATTTAAAACTTTCAATCATCATACCCTTCTCATTCAAGTCATAATTGTTAAAAATAAATTAGAAAAAGTCAATTATAATGAGAAATAATTTTCACGTGTATATAAACTTATATTTAAAAAATGCCGGATTTGCTTTAATATCAAAGAAGTTTATCATTGGAGTATATAATTTTACAAAACCTTTATTTAAAGCACAATTATTCACGATCAATACAACAAGAGACAATCTAAATGTAATGAAACAATCTTTAAAACATCTTAAAATAAGGTGAAAGAGAGGATATTACTTTCTTTTGAATAACATTCGCTTCAAAAAGATATACTTTTATCATAGGCATCTTTAACTGATAAATCCAATACTGAAAGCAAAAAGTTGACTCAAAGACTGTGATTCACAACAACTTAGCAGAGAATCAGGTAAAAGAATATAAAAACATTCTATTATTTTACTCTGAAATTAAGGACACAGTTACCTGGTCTGATATTATATTACTCAGGAAAAGAATTTTTTTCCATGATGATGAATATACAGGTATTAAAGAATTTTAACAGAAGAGATTTTTCCCAACAGCTAGGTATTTAAAAGGATAACAGTGGCTAGATCACCCTCATTACCAGAATCATGCAGACATTCATGATCACAAGTATTTGCATTACAAGAATTTTTTTATTGAACATACACGTTTACATTAATACGAAAATTTTAAAACCTTTACTTTAATATATTAGCCATGTGAGTTCAGAATTTTTAACATTATATAATTTATTTATTTTACAATTGATTTTCATAATTTTGGTAGACATTAATGTCTCGTATTATTTCATAAAATTAAAATTACATTTTCAATCATCAAATCAATATTTATTCTACCTGTAATTAATTTTCCTGTTATTTACTGAAAAGGTTTACTTGTCATAATACAAGATATTTCAAAAATCCCACAGACTTTCTTCAGGAAATAAAGAAAAGAAGGTGCTAGATAACTTAAACTTTTATTGAATAAATTGCACTGTTAATAGCAATTGAATTTATTTTTCATAGCTTGCCAAGCTTTCTAATTTTATTTCTAAGAAACATTTCAGATGTATAGCATCACATACTTTTAAGTTTCAAGGAAATCTAATAAAAGTAACAAGAACAGCCTTTGTAATGATCTGTTTTCTGTAACCTGTTGAAATCATCAGGTATGCAAAATATTTTATCATCAAAAATATTTATGAAAATAATTGTTTGTTACATATTTGTATGTATAAATCTAGACAGTAAAAATATGTATATTTTTTTAGTACTATGAAGAATTACAAAATGCTAAAAAAACTGACTGGAAAATAATTTATTGAAAATTATAGTAAATTCAATTTCATTAGATAAAGACAGATTCAAATAATCGTCTTTTTGGTAGTAATGTTCTTCAAAATGTAGAGAAGTGTATCGAATATTGAATGTAACCCTTTACCAACATACAAACCCATGAAATTCAAAGCTGCAGTTTTTGTGATTCATAAATTTTTTTATTTCCACCTTTCCAACTCAGCTTATTTTTTTGTTTGAAAAATGTCTGCAACATCCTGAAAATTAGTGATAGTTTATATAAACTGGACAAACATATTAATACCACATTTATTACTTGATAATGTTAAAGATTATTTCGTAATCACTAGACTTACAATAAAAGGATTGAAGTGTTAATGTGTTTTATTAGTGTAACCAGTTTAGAAACTAAAATGAAGTCTTAAATCAAATTTTCACCAGTATTTGATTTTGAATGTGTTCGATAGTAGAGAAAGAAAAATATTGAATGTTTATTTAAACCTACTATTAAAGATACGCACATGCAATCGAAAATGTTACATCAATATGATTCACAAAGTACTATCGTAAAGCTAGATAAGACTTTTTCAAGAGCTCCAAACAACTGTGAAGGAAATAAGCAACTTACAAAATTTGGAAACACATAGAAAAGAGTTTAAAGTTATATTTTATAGATGTCAATATTATCTCTCTTGAGATACTTAGTACATAATAAAAATCTCTTATGTACATTATGAAGTTCAATGTAAACAAGGGAGGAAATAACAAAAACGATGATGAATGTGTATAGGATTTTCACATAGTTAACCATCCCAAGTGCACTCAATAGTTTTTGAGTTAACAGTAAAATTTTAAAGTTCTCTAATACAGAAAGCAAATGACAATATTTACAAGTTATATTTTTCTCCAAGGAGAAAATTACACAAAGATAGAAATCAGTTCAAAGCACATTGACTAACTTTTTGTACTGTAACAAAATAAAAAATAAATAAAGTAGGCATATACAATCAAATAAGTATGTATGAAGTTTCACGAATCAATACTTTTATGACAATGCTTTTATGACCTGTAAATATTTCAACTACTTAGCAAAAATTATTTTCTAGTTCGATTAAAAATAATTGCTTAATAATGATACATTTTGAAATTCAAATATTGTTTTAAATTACGTGTAACGTATTCTTTTGCAAAAATTATAACCAATCACTTTCTTTTATTTTTTTAATGCATAAAAAAATGAAATAGGAAAATTCATGAACGTGATTTACATGCCTAAAATGAAAAAAGAAATAGAAGAAAGCAAACTTTACTAACATCACATAATAAAACATTCATCAATTATTATTCATTAAAAAAATATGGATTCTGATACTTATATTTCTAATTTAAAGAACAAAAATATTGAAATTCAAAATGTTTATATCTTAATCTTGAAATTAAAATACATTACTAATAGTTATATAAGAAATTAATATACAAATAATAAAGTTTATGCATATAACTATTATCACCCTTCCAATTTTAATACAATTATTATCACCTAAAGATACAATATGTCAAAATAATAATTTAAGTGATTCGTAATATTACATATGTAGTGAAATGGAACATTGTTAAATAATAACATATGGTATTCAATGGTAAATTTTGCATACAGTTAAAGAAGTTCCGAAAATGTTTAGCTTTAATTCAAAATCAAACTCTAGAGAACCTCTTAAGTGTTTTTTGTTTAGTACTTATAATTACAACACGCCATGATTTAACTAATTGTTTTTGCCTTCTTGTAAGAATCACAGAATATTTTTTTAATGTAAGAATAGCTTAACAGGTGGGTTTTCTTGCTTAATGATGTAGATAGCAAAATAAATAATATTAATTACTTAGATACGATTTTCTTTAACGCGCGTAATTAATTAATACTTAACGAAGAGAAAACAGGCATATAATCAGATTACTTACAATCTTTCAGTAATTAATTGTGTGTATATTTCTTTTCCTTCCTTGGATTTAGCTAATGTAATTAATTTAATTATTAAAAATTTTAAGAATTGTTGTTTTACTTGTTTTTTAAAAATTTTAGAAGTGTATTAGTAAAGTAGTTTTTTGTTGCATAAATTATATTTTCAGGAAGAGATAATTTTTCATTATTTCAAACCACAGTAAATATATTTAACAAATGTGCACACACACGCACTCGAGGTAAGTATACATACGTACATATATATGCACAAGATGATTTTAATTAAAGCTACTCTTTCAAAATAATTACTAAGTAGAATTTAGTGTTAATATTTCATCTGAAAATATGAAAATCAAGGTCAGTTTGTTTTGATGAGCTAAGAAATAATTTAAAACCTTCTTTAATATATTTCAGTGTACCAAGCGTTTATAAGCGATTGCTTTAATGATATACACTGATAGACTGGTATAGATAAAGAAAGTTACCTAAAAACATGTCATAGACGTCTTACCGAGTGCATAGCACCATCTACTGGCCTGTTTTAACTAGTATTTTTGTTTTGTTACGAAAATTACTAATGTTTCAAGTATATTCAAATAAAATATAATGATATTATAAATACTGCTTTACACTTTTTCGAAACTTTTTTCTGCAAAATACCTGACTGTATAGGTGATTTCTCTCTTGTGTACAACAAAGGAAAGATTTTATATCTAATTATGTAGTAACCTCAGGGACATACCATCTTCATTTCATGCTTTTACAGTACATTCTTAATTGTATTATTTGCAGCTAGAAATTAATTAGTAAAATTGCTATAATCGAATGCTTACTTACTAGCTGCATATAAACTGCAATAATTGTCCAGGCATTTTTTGATTAGAAACACAAATATATTTGAAAACTATAAAAAAAATAATTTAAGATAAATAAATAAATTATTAAGTTATATATAAAATATCCATCGATAGTTATCGTTCATTAAATATTATTTTAAATTTAATTATGATTTTGCCATATTTTTAAGGATTCTTTAGAGCTATAAATGATGTTTTCCTAGAAATATAAAATTTACAAAAAAATATTTAAAATTCTGATAGTTAGAAGTATAAATGTTATATTATAAAACTAAATTTAAAAAAATATTTATATTACCATAGTGGAAAATAATTTTACGCAAGAATCAATTATGTAAGAAGAAAACATTATTTTTAATATTTTATGTCTGAAAAATTAATTGTGAAAACTTTTCAATTAACTTTTTATGGCAAATTTAACTATTAAAGCGTATTTTTTTGGCAATTAATTTTATATTGTTTTGTTAGAAAATTGAAACTGATTTAATAATATTCTGAAGATAAGTGAAATAATCCTTTATAAATTAGATTACATTAAATACAATGAAAGAAAAAGATTTTATTGAAAAAAAAAAAAAAAAAACATTTTTTCCTTGTAATTGCACTATTGAATTGAGTTATGGATTTTAGTTCTTATTTATCAGGGGAAAAAGTATTAAATACATTTCTATATTTAAATCATTACTTTGAAGCAAAAAATAAAAATAATCATTTTAACTTGTTCATTGAAATATTAATTAGTTTTAACAAAAAGATCTTATTAAAATATACTATTTTAATAAAATTAAAGTTATTTTGTATTTTATAGGAATATTTTATTTATATTCTTTATTTCTTTTAATTTTAGAAAATATACGATATTTTAATTAAATTTTATTTTTACTTAGTTACTTGATTTTTATTAAATTTTTACTAAATTTTTTACTACTTGATAATTAATAAATTTTTACTAAGTTTAAGACAATTAAACTAATTTGATATAACATGTGTTATTTTGAATTATATTTTAAATACACTACTGGCCATTAACATTGCAACACCAGGAAGAAATGCAGATAACAAAATGATATTTATTGGACAAATATATTATACTAGAAATAACAAGTGATGAAAGTTTAAAAAAATTTGGCTGGATAGATCCTGAGAAATCAGTACTCAGAACAACCACCTCTGGCAGTAATAACAACAGTTATACGCCTGGGCATTGAGTCAAACAGATATTGGATTGCATGTACAGGTACAGATGCCCATGCAGCTTCATCACGATGCCACAGTTCATCAACTGTAGTGACTGGCGTTTGGTGACGAGCCAGTCGCTCGGCAACCATTGACCAGACGTTTTCTATTGGTGAAAGATCTGGAAAACGTGCTGGCCAGGGCAACAGCCGAACATTCTCCGTATCAAGGGATGTCCGTACAATACCGGCAACATGCGGTCGGACATTATCCTGCTGAAACGTAGAGTTTCGCAGGGCTCGAATAAAGGGTAGAGCCACGGGTCGTAACACACCAGAAATGTAACGTGCACTGTTCAAAGCACCGTCAATGCGAACAAGAGGTGACCGAGACGTGTATCCAATGGCACCCCATACCATCACGCCAGGTGATGGACCAGTATGACGATGACGAATGTACGCTGCCAGTGTGCTTTCACCACGATGCCGCCAAACACGGATGCAACCATCATGATGCAGTACACAGAACCTGGATTCATCTGAAAAGATGACGTCTCGCCATTCGTGCGCCCAGGTTCATCGTTGATCACACCATTGAAGGCGCTCTTGTCTAAGACGCAGCGTCAAGGGAAGCCGCAGCCATAGTCTCTGAGCTGAGAGTCCATGCTGCTGCAAACGTCGTCGAACTGTTCGTGCAGACACTTGTTGTCTTCCAAACGACCCCGTTTCTCGACTCATGGCTCGTGACGTGGTTGCACTATCCATTAAGGCCATCCGGATAATATGCCTGTCTTCTCGGCTGCTAGTGATAGATGGCAGTTAAGATCCCGCATGGCGTTCCGTATTACCGTCCTGAACCCATCGATTCCATATTCTGCTCACAGTCATTAGATCTCGACCGACGCGAGCAGCAATACTGCAATACGATAAACCGCAATCCCGGTACGCTACAATTCGACCTTTATCAAAGTTAGAAACTTGCTGGTACGCATTTCTCCTTCTTACACGAGGCATCACAACAACGTTTCACCAGGCAACAACATTCAAATGCAATTTGTGTATGAGGAACCGGCTGAACGATTTCCTCATTTAAACACAATGTAGGTGTCACTTCTTGCGCCTGCTTTGTCTGAATGCGCTGAAAAGCCAATCATTTGGATATCACAGCACCTTCTTTTTTTCGTATAAATTTCACGTCTGTAGCACTACTGGCCATTAAAATTGCTACATCTGCATCTTGGTGTAGCAATTTTAATGGCCAGTAGTATAATTTCAACTTAATTTAAAGTGGGAATTATTTTAAGAAACAGATTGTGGATTAGCAGTAAATTTGGACAAAACCCAAGAGGAAAATTAGTTATTTCATTTGGCATTATTAAACGTCTCACTGATATCATAAAAAGATCTTATTCAAAAATCAGGACATATTTATTAAAAATTATAAATTAAAAAATTGTTCATGCTTAATAGTTTTACTAAACGTTATTTACTAATGAGTTTTTAGATTTCACTTGCATATTAGGAAAACGATGTTTAGTCAATATCAATAAGTGGTGGAAACTCCTCGTGTTACATTTACAGAAGCAAACTGTGCATTATTTTGCTTTTACTGTGGAGATCATCATATTTTTCTGTCAACTAAGAAAACATAAATCTATTAAAAACTGATTTAAAAAATTATAAGAATATTTACAATTTAACTCTATCAATTTTCCTGTAGTTATTCTATTAAGTTAAGTAATGGTTCTAATTCAACCAGTCCCAGTCACATTTCATGGTATTGTAGACTTACAAAGTAACAACATTCATAGACTTACAAAATAACAATTTTTTTCTGGAAGTAACCAGGAATTATTCTAGAAAATATACAAAGAATCAGAATTATTCATTTAGAATAAATAAAAAAGGCTTAAAAGTAAATCATATTTGGTAATGTGATCAATGGGCCCAGCAAATGATAAGAGAAATAGACCCAAATAATTTTCATCCCATTGACTTCAGAGCTACTCTCAACTCAATCTTGGTAAAAAAACTTAGCTGAAAATACAAATAAGGTTTTGCTTACATCATATAACATAAAAGAAACAGTTTTAATTAAATTAATTATTCAATCATAAGTTATGCTGAATTTTATAATTTTGTTGCAAAGAAAAAATACTGTACTTATAGGTGATACTTATGGGAAAAAATATTATGTTCATATAATCCGAAAAATTGTCATATTTAAAACTTTAAAATTCTTACTTTTTGTGCACAGTAATGTACATGAACTGAAAATTAAAAGTGAAGATTGCACAAAAATAAAATATATTTTCTTTTCAGAAAGAATATTTATAAATAACACATTAGGTTATAAACATAATTATGTGCTATGAAGTTTGTGATATCTAACATAATTTTCATTATAGTGTATATATGACATTTCATTGATAAGAAATTACAAACCTATAAACCTGTGAAAATTCAAAACTTCCTTTTTAAATAAATTTTAAATAAGTTACTAAACACTGTAAGGTAAATTTATTAAATAACTCGTTTACTAACTAATATAATTTATTAATAAAATATCAATTATCACAATTATTTTATATTATCTATAGTTAACGAAATTATCAATGATCATAATTTTACCACATTAAACCTATCTGATTGCGTGTTCTGTGTCATTCGTGGCACTGAACGCCGTAGGCCTGTTATTGTTTTCCGTTTTTGTTGAATTCATTTTTTGCCACATGTCTTTATGTACGCTTCTTTTACGATCTCGTCATTGTAGCGTACTCTTAACATTATAAAGTGTCTTCTTATAATTTACATATAATGATTGACCATGTATGTGATAATTCTACAAGTGACATTTTTTCTTTCAAGTTGAATTTCGCTGGGATTTGGATTATCCTTATTTTATGGGCTTGCAAGTAAATCAAATAATCAATTTAAAACTAAAATCCTTAAAATTATAGAATAATAAAACGATATTGGTGTCTCGATTGTTTGATTAAAAATTAGGTAAAAACATTTCTATTGAGAAGTTTCTAAATTTATTGCATTATATATACTGTTTAATATTCACAAGTAATTGGAGCCTTTATATTCTGATTATCATAATTTTTGTTTTATTCTGTATTGTGTGATCTTTCCTTACAAATCATTCAAAAATTTAACAATTATAGTTAGGATTTGATGTTTAAAGGAGTATAAAAATTTGCTAAGCATCTATAAGTCATTTTTAGAAATCGAATGTTTTTTGACAGAATTCAAAAACTGAACAATTTATAAAAACTATCAATATGTATACTATTTACGTTACTATCATTTCAAATGTCTAGAATTTATGAATTGAAATATTAATATAATTAAATTTCAATAATGAAATGAATTTTGATTAATGTATGTAGTAAGAAATAAATTTTAAAAAATTTATTTAAGCAATTTTTAAGAGGACAATTACATACAGAAATATGGTATTATTATCATTATTGAATATAGTAGCCAAAATGTATGAAAAAGTTATTTTAGTACAATCATTAGAAGTATCATTATTTTCTAATATGTAAACATAAGTTTCTACAATAAAGAAAATGTAAACTAAAATGTTATTAGATTATGATATTAGTATTAGCCATTTTTAGTTCACTTTTACGAATGTGAAATTGTTAATTATTAAGTTAATAATTTCATCATATAGCATTTGTTAATATTGTGAATATTTATAAAAACAAAGTAATTTCTTATCAAGCATTCAAAAATTTCATTGAAAATTTCACAAATAAGTTATTTATAAATAAATATTTCAAAAATCATTTTTTAAGTTACGATAAAAATTTCCCGTTCTTAATTCGATCAACTATCATTTATTTTACCTATCACCATTCAATTTATCAATAGATTTTTTATTCATGAAATGCCATTTCCCTCTCTGTGAAACAAACCATGAATATTCAAATGTTATTTAAAATTTTGAATACAGTATGATAAATAATCATATTTCATTGTTTAGATTCTATTCAATCTTAATTTTTTAAAGAGAAAACTTATGAAATGTTTATGCATGAAATAGTGATTTTTTGAGTTCCCATATACAATTTCGTTTAAATTTTGCATAAATGTTTCAACATATGTAATTCTTTATTCCAGAAATATATTTATTCGAGATATCTTAAATCATATCCATGTGCAAAATAAATAACATAAGACCTTGATTTTGGATATAAATTACAAACATTGAAATTTTTATTACAGCAGTTAGAGTTGTAAAATAGGAAATAAGAAACAATACATTTTTATTCAAATAACGTTTGAAAAAATTATAAAATTTACTAGAACTTGATTTTTGTAAGGTAAAACGTTTAATTAAATGATATGTATTTTATATGATTTTAGTAGATGGTGGTTATAGTGAGGCGTGGAATTAAAAATGCAATCTATAAAAAATTATTCCCTTCCTCAATTTAATAGTTGTCTTTCAAACTTCTCTGATGTAAGAATATTCGAATTACTGTGAAAGAAATATTTTTTCTATTAAGACCAAAATTTATTTCTTTACTTTTAAAGTGATGTAAAATATATTCTCTCTAGTATAAAACATTGCGTTTCGTTGTTCATAAACTTCCTTAGAAAAGAAAAATAACAAAAGAAATTAAGAAAATATTATTGTATATACTCAGAAATTTTGATGTTTTACGTTAGTTAAAATGTATATTATGTTTTAAATAAATTCATGCAGAGCTGAAGATAAACTTCTGAAAATTCCCTACAAAGTATGATGTAAATATTGTTTACGAAGTTATAAATATTTTCAATAATATTTCATGATCGTTTAAACTTATCAAACGAGAAATGAAATTTACTTTGCTAAAGAATTAAAATTTTGAGGTAAAATAACGTGAACTCTGATCAGCTTCCTCTGTTTTATAATTAAAAAAGTTAGGTGAAAAAATACATAAATCATTAAGGAAAAAGTAGATCAAAATAGAACCTAAACCACAACTCGATGAACATATTATTGAAATTTATGAATGCAGCTTAAAAAGTAATAATAATATATTAGATTGAATCTAACAATATTCATATTTACTTAATTTTGATATTAAGGCCAATCTTAAGAACGACGAAGAATTTATTTATCAACTAAGATTTGATATTATGAATTGGTACAAATTTGTTGTGCAAGTGGTTGATACGGCTAACATAAAATAGATTAATTGCTAGTTCATATTAAATAGATAAATATTTTATTCACATGAAAAATAAAATATTTCAAATAGGAATTGCTCTACATATAAATTTTTATGTTCCTTCTGGGAATGAATAGTTTATTTAGCAAGATAGAAAATTTAAAATCCAATGCCTAACCATCAGAATCAAAAAATATTTTCTCAAAGTTGAATTTCGTAAAATATAGCCTTTCAATAAACCATAGTACATGTTAAAATAAAAAATATATAATAAATAAATTATCAAGGAATAATTATTCCAAATGTTTCATTATGATATTTTAAAATGAGTGAAATTAATATTTATATTTTTCTTTTACTGTCCAAATTCAACTAAAACAATTTAATATCAAAATATTTTCAGTCCATACATAAAATTAACATTTTAATAGTATAAAATATTCGAAACAGATAAGATATTTAATACGATAATGTTTCTACATTAAGATTTTAACTTTATTTAACTCTGATTTCAACAGCTTATCTGTTTTTAAAGCCAAGATGTAAATGATACAATTTTTGAGTTATTGAAATTATATTATCTTTATTTTTAAGTGTTTTCTCTTTAGTTAATTAAGAGTATTCTTTATTTCATTTTATTATATTTCATTAAATCAAATATCATTCTGAACTGAATTTTTATTAAAATCAGTGAAATTATGTATATTACTTACTTAAATGATCAATAAATGTTTTTTTCTTATAAAAATAAGGACATTTAATTGTTTTATTACATGCATATATTTTCTAAGAAAGTAAATAAATAAATGAGAAATAAAATATTTAATGCCACTTAAATTGAAATCATTAATGGAGATTAATTATGACAGAAAGTATGGTACTTGTATTGTTCATGCATGTTGACTTAAATTATACATGAAATAATATCTATCTCTATAGCAATTTTTTTGGGGAAATTACTACATAATGCTCGTTTTATAAAATTATAAGTCACAATACTATATTAATAATACCTTTGTAAGTGCTTTTAGAAAATAATATGCTTATATATAGTAATTTTTATATAATCAATTCATATCTTGTTTATCTCTCTGAATTAATTTTATTATTCGAGCAATTCATTCTTAGAAGATAAATCTTTATAGTAGATACTAAATACGAGCAATAAATAATGCAATTATTCATATCAATTTTTATAGACAACTGTAAGCCTTGAAATGAAGACTAAAACTAACATTTCAGCAACATTTTACTAAATAACTATTTGTTTATTCCTGTTTTATTTAAAGAGAAACTTATGATTAATTTTCTGAAATGTATCTTAACATAACATCTGGATAAATATTAAAACCCACGTTTTATAATTTAATAGAGAATTTTAAGAAATAATATAGCACATATTTAATTCGAAGCTAAAAACGATAGATTTCAATCTGAAAATTGTTATTTATTTTACACACTGAAATAAATTCATAATTATTTTTTTAAACTATATATTTGAATCTCTTATTATTCTGTTCTTTCTTATAGTGTAAATTAAATTTTTTTTTTCCAAATTTAAATCTTTTGAGGTACGTTTTTTTATAATCTGAAAATATTTATTTTAAATGATAAAAAATATTTAATGTTTCGGGAATTTTACATAAATATTTACTTAAATTTAGTATAATGAATCATTTATTTGAAATAAAATATTTTCATTGTTTTATAATATAAAACAATGATAATATCTCAGTTCAAATAAATGATAAATAGCATGGAAACATAATACATATCTTTATTATTGTAAATTCCATATTGACTAAAAATTTAACGAATAAATCACTTTTTTCAAATTTTATCAAAATAAAAGACGCATTGTTTTATTACAATAATTTTTGTACAATACATAGATATAAATTAAATTCTATTATTCTCTAGAAAATGAAATATCCGAGAATGATGGAAAATATGATGATATTGATTCGGTAAACAACTCCTTTCATTATGAGTATTTTATATCAATGAACAACATACTTGTACTTAATACATTTTTGTTGACTTTCACTTAAAAATCTTGAGCTAACATTTATGGTATGACACTTAATATGCTGTAGTAAAAAAAACACCAATAGTTTTCTAAGAATTTGAGCATATTACTAAGTTAGGAAAGTATTTTAGAAATTCAACTTTATTTTCGATAATATTTTATAATATATTTTATAATATTTGTAAGTCTTCAAGGAGTTGCTACATATTAGTATAAAAAAAAGTCATAGTTTGCTTTATTATCCCCTAATTTATTAAAGAAAGTAATGGCTTTTGATATACCATAAATATTCATTTATTAATTTTTAAGACGTTATAATAACATTTTGTTTTTAATATTTTGATATTTTTAAGTTTAAAGAAGAGTTGTTTAGCCTACTATAGGTATTAAATGAAAAATATAGAAATGGTTAAAAATGCTCAAATGTTGTGGATAATTATGTCATTTAATATTGGAAGGAATTAAATTATAGTATATGGGGTTAAATGCTAGCATTTTTACTTAAGAACTCTTGAAAGTTTATTTTTATTTAATTTGTTACTGTTACAAATATTTAAAATATTTGCAGTTTTCATTAATTACTGGGCTATTATAAATATTCCATAGAATAGATGAAGTTTTTGTAGAACTAGTTGATTCATGTACATCCTTCATTTAATGATACGCTGATTTTAAAAGTCCGTTTTCAGCCTTAATAAATGATTCTTTTTCTAACATTTCTGTATTTTTTCAGTGAGTATTAGGAAATATTTTATAGCTGGTCAAACAAAAATTTCCGTTTGAATTCTATTTTTTTAATGAAATACTTTCCTTAAGATTTGTCCAAAGTTAATTATTCTTTATAAGATATTTTAATATGATTATATTTTTGTAGGCCCAAAATTTTATGATAACTATATACATGGTGAAAATAAAACAAACCATAATAACACAAATTTAAGTAAATAATAGTAATTTCTGTAAACGTTTACTTAGTCAATTCATTTCAAATATTTCCATACACCAAATTCCCCACAAATATTTTCATATCCAAACATACAAGATAATTATAGCATGAAATTCGTTAAAAAGGATTTAGAATTTTGAGAATTGATTTATCGACTTTTATTGGAAATTAAATTTTTAATCCATATACATTTTTAACAATGGTTGAGAGCATTTTTTATTTCTTCCCATTTCAGGAGAAATTTCTTTATGAACAACTTAACGAAAAAGCATTTCATTGTTCAAGAATAAAAGTTTTATTCAAGAATATTTTAGTGAAAAAGAAGAAACGTGTGAAAAATATCCCAAAAATGAATTGCTAAAAATTAAAATGATCTCTTTATGAATCAAAATTTCATTTAACATGCGTTAAAATCTTCTCTTCTTCTGTCAAGGTTTTTCTTTTATTTACTCTTCAGGATAAAAGTTTTATGTAACATCCTTTATTTATTAAAATGTTCTTTTTCTAATTGGTCAACTCAAAACAGCTTTTTTATGTAATGTATTATAAACTAATACCATGAACAAATCATTCAATAAAATAAGTAAGTTATATGTGTTTTTAATTAAGATAAACAAATACTTTCACTAATTCACATAAAAACAGAAAAATAAATTATTAATAATTTTGAATCGTGGGAAAAATGTTGAAGAAGAAAATACTATACAAATCTATTGTTTTGGCAGGTCACACTGGAAAAAGTATGCTCATTGAAAAATCCTATTTTAACAGAAGCTTCTATTTTCATAGTCTTAACTGTAAAACTGATTAGATCAACATTTGTACTGACACTGGATTGCCAAGATAGCTTCAATTATAAAACTAAATGACGTAACATAATATTGTTTAAAACTTTAAACTTGTCAAATACAAAGAAGTATTGCAAATATTGCTGAAGTGCCATCGAAAATTATTTCAAAGCTGTGAATAGATTGTAAATTCAAAATATTAGATGCCAATAACAAAACTTTCACTCGACGTATCACTAACATATATAGTGACAGATATGTCCTGTTAATAATTGTTCAAGGCAGAATAGGCAACGATACTCTACTGAAACAGCCCTAATTGCAAATGTTTGCAAATCTTAGCAACTAAACAATGGCCTTCAAGATACAAAATATGAAATAGACTTCAACAAGATGTTCTCTACGCATAAGCATCAGTAGCAAATGGACACTGGTTCTTTTGTCATCTTGCAAAACCAAATATTCAGGCAATTGAGCAGTGAGAAATTAGAACCAAATATTGTTAAGTAACAAGCCTCAATTTAAATTGGAGTGTGACTTAGATATATTTTAATTGAAAGAAAGAGGTAACCATAATAAGACTACATTCATTCATGAAAATTACTCTCAGCATAAACATTCACCAGAAAAATTACATTGCAGGTGATATAGATTAACTGAGTTTGCTTTAATTTGCATACATTGTTGTGTGAATTTGAGTAAAGCTTAGAATGACAATATGAAAGTTCAAAGCAAGGTAAACAAATTATAAAGAAAATGTATTACGCAGTCCGCTTCTGATATTGATGATTCCTTTCATTTTATGTCTGATAATTTGTAAAACAGTCATTTAAAATAATGTATAACTAGTAATAAAAACCCAAACTTGAATTTCAGTAAAAAACTCTGAAAATTGATTATTATCTACTTTTTAGTCATGCATTAAAAATAATTATAGCTATATAAAAAGTTATTAATTAACTTATAATACAGGACTGATGATAAATAATAACCTTGTGAGTTACTTAATAATTATACAAATATATAAAATTTAATATTTTTAAAAAATTTTGACAACGTATGAGTCATGAATAATTGCACATATAACCAAGTAGATACAAGCCAAATAGTGATTAAGATTTGTTTCGTAGGTGTAATTTATGTATGTTAATTCACAAGACAAGATACCAAATAATAGTATTCATAGAAAAATCAGAATGATTGTAGTTTAACATATTTTTTAGTTATTTCTTTTTTTTAAATGGCAATTGTTTTGGAAGAAAATATTGTTTCGTAATTTTGTGTAAGACACATAATTTTTATTTCTTTTCCAACAACAAAATATCCTCTAGAATAGTATAATGTAAAGATTGTTAAATTGAAATGAAAAATTTTTATTCAATAATTATCAAATTCTCCTTGCCTTTCTTTTCTTAAATAAATACTATAAATTATAATTATTTCTAATAATAGTTTAATGCAGGATGTTTGTTTCAATATTCTTCATAAAGATTATTTTAAAGATGCACAATATAAGCGTTCTGATCTACCCGAAACTATAATTTGTATTTCAAAAGTTATTAATTTTCATTTAAACAATACTATACAAAATTGGAGTTGGTTTCGCAAATCAACACCTTTAATTGTCAAATGTTATAACACGTTTATTACGTTATGTATTTTGTATGCATTTAAACGATACAAAATTACATTTGGGAAGACTTAAGTGAATACTTTTATTTTTAAGCTTGATGATATGCATTTAGTGCATGTAACTTATGTATATTAAAATTTAGAAATGAAGGTAATCCATTATGAATTTTAAATTCCATATCTTCATGACGCTATTACGGATTACTAATTATATTTTTATTCAAACAGTTTATAAAAGTGAAGAAATTTTAAATAATTATATTGATTGAATTAATTTTAAATTTAGAAAATGTGTAAAATTTGTTTATGTGTACATTTTTAACTATAAAATTATATCATTTTAAAATGTGTCTGCTGTTTTTAGCATAAAAATTTTGATGTCTTAAGATAGAAACATACAATATAGAGAATCACAATCGAAGATTCAAAAAGAACAAATCTGAAATAATATTCAAATGTAATAAATACACGAAAATGATCGTCAATATTTTTCATCTAAAGTAAGTAAAATAAATGTGTGTAAGCTTATAAAACATTTATAAATCACTTAAAACTTTGCACATATTTACTTTATTTATTTTAGATATAATTATTTTTATTAGTAAGTAAGTTTAACAAAACCTTTTCTAGGGTAAAATAAATAGAACAGAATAAATTACTGAAAATGATTGTGCTGCATTATTAAATAAAATAATGCACAAAAAATACTGATAACTTTTCCTAAGACTTACTTTTACTAATGATGTCATTACTTTTATTTGAAGACTAATGCAGATACTTATATTTTTACAAAGGAAATAGAATTCATAAAATGGACATTCGCTTTCAGCAATACAAAATTAGCTACCCCATATGTTTGCAAAAGGATTTGTTGTAATTAAGAAGGAACGGGAAGGAAAGGATACATAATTTGATTTTTTATAAAAGAGCAACAACCTTGTGCATCTCTATGTTCATTCATTATTAACATAATGATAGAGATTCTTTTCGATAAAATTTTTTGTCGGATTTAATGTGAAAAGATTTTTTTATAATGTTTAAGTTTTGAATCAATTCTGGTATATATATATATAAGTACTTTACTAATGGTTTAATGACTGTTTCAAACTTCCCCCTGCAATAGAAATAACTTCTCAAATAAATAGGAACAAAAGTAATGAAAAAAAATTTTTCTTGATTATTAAGTAACGTAAATTTATTAAAAACATTTTTTAAATTAAACATTAAAACTAATTAAATAGTATGCAGTGTTATTTGAAAACATTAATTGTTAGAAAGTTAAATTTTTATAAGAATTCAATAATTTCTTACAGCCAGAATGCCATGTTAGATTGTGATGGTTACATTTTCATCATTATTTTACCACATTTGAAATTCATGATTTTCATATTTTCAATATTTTATCATGCATTTTTGTTACTGGTTTGTTTGTATAATTATTTTTAAACTGAGCAAACAAAACTTTGAAGTAAACTAAAATACTTTCATCAATATTATTTACAAATGTGCTAGTTTTACTTGAGAAATGTTTTTAATATAAATATATTTAATTGATGTTAAACATAACTGGATGTAATCTTGGTGGTAGTTTATTTCTTTTTCTAATTTTGTTGTAAAGCTCTACACATAAACACATTGACTGAATTATTGCATGCCTTTTATTTTAATTTCAGATTAAGGCAATAACACATTACATTAATTTGTTACATTTTACTAAAACTTTCTATTAAATTATGTATTAAAATATGCTTTCAGATTAAGTATATATTTTTAATTAAATATTTATAATAAAATAAGTTTAAAAAGATATGCGTTGATCGTTGTTTTTTCGCGATTCTATTTGTCTTTTGATTACTAAGCATATTTATTATTATACTCCAAGATTTTGTCTGATTATTAGTTCAAAGAGTTTCGAAGAAAAATAATTTGTATATTTCGTATTATATTAAAATACAGCAATAATTTAACTGAACATATTTTATTTAAGCTATTAAAAATTATTTTATTTCAATAAATAGGAGCACAGTTTTTTATATCTTACAAATTTACACTTGGTTTTTTATCAATGAAAATGTGCCCAGTCCTTGTGTTGAAACTTTGTTTTCTTACATTAAACCTTTTGGAAGTTACATACTTCCGAAAAATAAGACAAAGATATGTAATTAATGTTTATGCAGAAACATATTTAAAAACTCACATTTAAGTCATATTATGAAGCATATAGCGAAGAAAAAGGAAAATAATTGAGTGGTAATAATTGCAAAGATAATTATCTTGATTTTCATGCACACAAATCAATAAATCGGATGTGACAGTTTGGAATTAATTAATGTAAAGAATAATTTTAGTTCAAAATTAAGAAAATTCTGATATTATCATTATTTTAGTATGTACTCTATTATCATTTATCATTATTTTAGTATGTAGTTATGTACTCTATTAGCTAACTTAGAAATAATTAACACCGTATATGCAAAACAGTTCTCGATCTATTATAGTAATTTTGATACATTTCTAAACCAGTGGACGAAATACTTACAGTTTTTTGTATCATTACGTATATAGTAGTATTCAGAGATCAATTATAAACCTAACTATTGCATAAAATAAATTGGTTGTTCCTGAAAATAATAGATCAGGTGCAGATAAGAGCCTATTAGTGAGAATTTATCTTATCATCTTCACCTTATAGCGGATAAAGATCGACAATCGCTCTTGTATTAAGACATGCAAACTATAATGGTATCAGGTCATTAAACATGATTATTCATTGTTCTTTTGAGAAGAGTAAGTAAGTCTGCATTTCACTTAGAGAATGTTAGTTTCAAAAGTAAAAAATAATTTTAAGCAAATTAAGGTATTTTTGGCAGAATAAATTACTAAAATACTTTAATTCGTAGAATACAATCTTTGGTAGAAAAAACGTTCAAATATCTACAATGTTTTTATAAAAAATTTAAAACGTTAAATACTTATCACTAAATAAGACATAAATGATCAAAAACGCCTAGATCAGAGTTACATATATCAAATTTTAAGGTAGATATAGTCTCCTTTCTTCCACTGCTTTTTTATTTTTAAAAGCACATTATGATGTTATTTCTTGACACAAATATGCATTTTAAAATATTTCAGTATACTCATCCAATAATTAGAAAACTTTTAGAAAATCTAAAATATTACACCAACTTATATTCTATATTTCAATCTCTCTAATGATTTATTACTAATAAATTAATTTACCTCATTTATTTCTTGAACACTTCGAAAAAAAATGAAAATTTTAATGTATTTTTTGTACTTTTGGATCTTTGACATGTTTTCAAACAGTTTAAATTATAAGATTCTTTTTTACACTAAGATATCATACCGCTGATGAGAATCTTTGTAGTAGTAATTTTTATAATATACTTTAAACCATAAGTGCCTTTCTAATTAACTCTCGAGACATTTATATTGAGTTTTGGGTTGATTCTCTTGTGCAAGAAATTTTAACTTGGGTAAGTTAATTTTAACAACTTACCATTTCTTACACTAGAGAATCAACTCGAGGGTTGTATAATAATAAAGTATAATAATTTTTAATTATTCTTAATTAAAATAATTTTATAAACATACTTATCTTATTAACTTATTTTATTTACTTATCTATTAAACTTATTTTATTCATTTTACTTTCTTTTCTAAAATTTCAAAGAAAATTTTAAAGTAAGATAAAAATATGTTTTACTATTGTAAGGTAAATATATTCAATAAATTACATTTGTTCATATTTTGTTATAAAAATGGAAAAATTGAATCATATATAATAGCATATGAACTCATTGTAAATTATTCATATTTACTCTAAATGATTAAACTAATCTGATTAATTTTCGTTAATAAAAACAAATACGAATATATTATATCCTTAAACTATGTTGCATTAATTTATTGAAATTACGCATTATTAAAAGCATATTTGCAAAAAATGATAATAGAATTACGTGTTAAAACTTAAACTATAATTATTTTTCATTCAGCAATAAAGAAATTTAAAGTTCTCTCACAATTTTATAAAAGTGATAAACACTGTTGAATATCTCCTAAGAGTTATAATAATGGATATGAATTCCTAAAAATGCACTATCATTTTTAGAAAATAATTCGAAAAACATTTTCGCATCCAAAAGTATTAATTTTATCTTTTTTAAGAAATATTTCTAATCTATTTAATGTTAGATTTTCGTCGACAAATTTGTTTATGAAACCAATTAAAGACTTGCATATAATTAAAATTGTGCATTGGTAAACTTCTTATTATAATTTTTATTGAAATTTCAAGAAAATGTTTATTTTAAACATGTTTAATTCAGTTTTGTCATTGTCAAATATGAAAAAGAAATGTTAAGTATCTTCAGATGGAATTTCTTCATACATATATTTTTAGAAGATTCATAAATCTTAGAGTGTATGCTTTCTTCTCCATAAAAATACGTAATAAATCTGCCAGTGAAGCTTTCAAATTGAGATTCTTTTGCAACAATGAATGGACGTGATTTCTTTAGCAAAGTTGGTTAATGGATCTAAAAACTATTTTAAAAGGAAAATTGAGTTTAATTTTTTTTAACTTATGACTCAGAAACAGAATAAACCAATTTTGTGATAAATAATAATTTTATATGTGTAGTTAGTTATTAAGTTTCTAAAACGTAAAAGAACGATCTAAATGTGCACTAATGTAAATCTAAATTTGCAACTAAATGATGATGTCAAAAGTGACGTAGTTTTATTACAGTTATTCAGATAAGATTTATGAGATAAAAATTATAATTTTGAAACATAACATTTGTTTAATTAAATATTATTTACTTACAAAATCCAGAAAATAGAGCTTACAATTTCGCTCAAATGCAAGAAAGTAGGATAATTTTCTTTTATGTAAAATTTCATCATTTATTTAAAACATTAAATAATTTCTAGAAAAATAATCTTAGAAATAATAAATTTTTGCTTACATAAAATTCCTACAAATTTTGTTTCTTAAAAATTTTTCAATTTTTAAAAAGATATATTTATATATATACATTGAATATGATGAATAAAATAAATAATTTAATATGTTTTAATGTTTAATATCTCTTTTACTTTTTTCATTTTTATATTATAAACCCATTTTATGTTACATATATGAATATCACGAAAGTATTTTTTATATTATTAAAAGTCTAATTAAAGCATGCAGAAAATTTTTTATACCTTATTGTTTTAAAATTTTTTCATTTAATTACCATGTTTTACAATTTATATACATAAATTATGTAGATATAAGCATTTATGGTGCACATATGAAACAGAATTTTAAAAATATTTATTAATTATAGTCCTTTAAAAATTTAATAAAAACATTTATTAGCATGTTAATATCATTATTTACACATTTAAACAATAAATACTATTAATTATTTTTCCCCAATATAGAAACTAGTGTTAAATGAAATTAGCTAAAATGTAATATGGAAACCAACTTATTTATTTTAATCAAGTATTTATTATAAGAAAACATTTTGATTATATCAAATAAAAAAAGCAAAATTAAGTCTTTTAAGCTAAATAGAATATAGTTTTTTTATTTATTGTTTCTTTGGATACACATTATTTATTGTCACCAAATATTTAGTTTAAGAAACTTTTATTTTGACAAAGAAATATTGATTCTTTTAAACAAAGTAATGATGCATTTTTTAAGTGATATTTTAGACATTAAAAGAAATCTTTAATTCAAACAATTACAGGAAATAATCCACAAATAATAGATTATTTCAAAATATTTATCTGGGCAAGACACTTAGTAACAACGAATTCTAATAAGAGATTGTGTGAATGGTGTTACAAAATTGTTGAGTTGTAAAAAATAAATTAATTTTAATTGTTGCTCTATAAATATGAATATTAGGAAATAACGTGTTTCATTTTACAATTACAAACAGAGTTCTAAGAAATACCAATGCATTTTTAAACTATTTTATTAAGGCAAGTATCTTAAATATGCAACATTTCTAATAAATAAGGTTTTAATTTATGGATCTTAGAACAACATTCGTAGTTCGTGTAAAATACACCATTACTTTCCAGTTAAAAATTTCACTTGTATCAGATAACATTCTGAATTTGTGCATTTTGTTTCGTTGCCACCAAAATATCCTAAAAACATAATCTTTCGAATGTCTCTAAGAATTTAAGGATCTCAAATAAAATATAGATCATTGAGTCATACAATAAATGTTCAAATGAAGATATTATACATATTTGGTTTTAAAAAGTTTAAAACTGAACTTTAAAAATGACGGGACAATTACCTTGAAAATATTTCTTAAAAGAAATGTTAGACTGAAAATTCATTTTTTACGAAGAAAGTTTTTGAAAATTTTACAACAAATATTTTACTAACTACTTTCCTTACAATATTGTTACTAAGTCTTATTGAATAGATTGGATTCTAATTCAAAAATTTGCCATAAATATTTAAATGAAATGCATATTTTCAAAAAATGTTAAAATTATAGCCTTTTAGCATATAAGTTCGAACTAATGCTTTCCTAAAAAACTCAAAATTCGTTTCATAGGATTAAAATTCGTTTCAAAAGTCTGATAATATAAATGGCTTGACTTCCGATCAATCACAAAAAACTTTTTTTTCATATTAGATAAACTGAATTCTAAAGCTTTTTTTCCGAAAAGATTCGTTTTTGTAGGATATCATTACGAATTGCCAAATTGATCCTCATTTTAAAATTGTTGTTTTTTCATCATGAATGATATATCGATTTCTAGGGAGAGCCTAAGTAAAACAAAAATTTAAATTGATGAATACAAACATAATTAAAGTTATATTTTGTTTCATAGCCCATCATTTTATATCTATTTTAGGCAAAATTAGTAAAGGTGTTGCAATCCAAAAAACACAAATTCTACACTCAAAATACATATGAAAATCTTTCATCTATTAATTATTAACAAGTAAATTTATGCCTTTCATATTTAATTGTCAATCATACTTATATTTTTCCAATCATAAGTTATCTCCAAAAATTATATAAAGTTTACTTAAGAAGATTATGAAACTTGGTACGATGGTAGAATATGAAGATTTTAAAACTTGGAGTATAACTGAACAGATAACAAGAAAAAATCTATTTTGAGTAAAATTCTTTGTAAATCCCTTTGAAATTAGAAAAAAATTATAATAGGATTGTTTATTAGCATGATTCGAGAAATTTTGCAATGTGTTAATATTTCTCCATTGGTTACTTTTTGTAAAATACATCCTCATTCCACATCGCTTAAATTCTTTAGAAAAGCAGAGAGATTGTACTGTACCATATGATAGAATGAATACATACATATATAATAAAAATAGTATTCTACCAAGTAAGTCATATTAGCTAAATTAATCTTCGTAAAACTGTTTGTTGTTGAGCAAAAATGTAATTTTTCAAGTAAATTTGTCATTGTCTAGTTCTTGAAGAATGTCTTGATTGGAATGAGGAATTGAAGAAAGGATTCATTAATTAGAAAAGAAAAAACTGTTTCATCTATCATGAAACAAAGACTATTTATCAAACGATTGCTGTTGTTTTCATTATTAATGACACTATAATGAAAACAATTGTGAACTTTAATTAGTGATTAAGATATGAGCACATACTAAGAATTTTATGTTGAAATATTTCGTTATGCAAAATTGCAAAAACAAATATATACAAACAACAAATTCTTTTACACTAAATTTTTTCATTTATGTTAATAAATGTAAGACAATTAGAGTATATTTTTTTTAAAAAAACACAATGAATAAAAATATTTTTTGAACAATATGTATACATATAATAACCTTCATACATCAGATTCAATTTGTTCATTTATAATAACAATTTGCTTATTTACAATATTTAGAATAGAGAATATTTATAATAAAAGTTTGAAATAAAAATATTTATTGGAATGCTACTTTGAATATTTTAATGTTTTCTTTGATAAATTTTTAAACAATATCTTATAACTCACTTAAAAAGCGATTTGCTTACAATAGTATGCATAAAGTATTTAATACATTGTAGAAGTGAAGTCATTTTAAATACCTATATAGAGATTAGATGACTAACTGAAATGTACATAAATTATTTTAAACATTTCAAATTATCAAGACATTTTTAATAAATATTCATCCGTATATTTCCTTCCTTAAAAAAGTTGAGTTAAAATTACTTGAAGTAAAATGTAAGATCAGTTAAAATCTATAAATTTCAATATCATATGGTTGGCACAAGACTAAGGTATGCCACAATTATAGAGTTGGCAGAAAAACCAGATATTTATGACACTTCCATCAACTTCTCCGAATAAAGCTCAATATGTGGGCACTTGTTTTAAAATTTGTGTATATTTATTGCTTTTACTTGTGTGGTTTAATGTTTTAAGCATGCGTCTATATTTTCGCTTATAGAATTAACATCTTTTGTATGTTCTTACATACAATATCAAATATAATATTATTTTCAACTAAATATCCCGAACTTCTTTTCTATAAACTCATTCAAATTTCGTTATTTTTATTAATTATTTATTTTAAAATATAAATAGATAGCTATCAGGAGTTTTAAAACAAATTTCATATTCTTATTTTATTCAATTTTTTCACTATTACATTAAATCCATCTATACAATAAAATATTCATCTCTCTACAGTCATATTTATTTAACAAGTTTGCATTTGATACTTCGCCTCTGATTTTAAAATACATTTCTATTATGTATTCTTTGTTTATTACTTAAGCAATTCTGAGTGATCATTCATTCATGGCTTTATAATTAAATTCGAATCTACAATAACAATTTATTTTCATTTAAATAATTATTTAAATATGAATTTAAACAATGCTTTAAATTGTATTCGATATAAATATTTTAAATCAATTGTCAAGATATTTATGATTTATTTATAATTTATGAAATAATTTAAACTTTTTCATTCAAGTTTCTAGAAAACTCATGTTTATATTCATATTTTAGTGTATATTCTAAAATAATTTTATAATACTATTAATTTTATTCTATTATATAATCGTTGTTAACAAAGCAATAGATATTATAATCTAAATTATATGCTAATATATGTTTGATAAAACTTTGAACTATTTATTATATGATATTTATGTAATATAATAAAGCATTGAATTTTATATTCAAAATTTGACGAGAAAAAAATATTTTCTCATTTCAACCTTTTCAATTTTAGAATTTTTTGTTGTTTTAAAGGTATTTTACAACACATATCATAACTAACTCATATCATTTACATTTAAATTACTAGGCATGGATTTTTTCACAAATTAGCTTAGCTTCTATTTTCGGTTTATCTTAAAATCAATGAATATAGAAGAGTAGGAGATTACTTTTCTCCTTAATTATAAATGCTGGTTAGTTTTTAATAAAATTTGAGATAATCAAGCAATTCAGCAACAGCAAGGAATATAATTATGCAAGTGTTTCATTCATTGAAAAGCTAGTGATCTTTTATGCTGTATTACAACATTTCCTCATTATTTTCTACGTGATCTTTATTGTTTTCTTTATTTGTTAATTTCATGCCTTTTTTAGTTTTGTTCATAAATTTTCAAATGAGTTACCTACATTACTTGAATGCACTTATTTGTCTGTAAAACATTCAATATTTAGAAAAAAAAGTTCTGAATAGATATATCATCAAGTACCGACCATTTTCATTATATCATTTAAAATAAAATTGTGAATTTATTTTTGAAAATAAGTAATTAAGTAATTTAAGCATAATTTTAAAACTGTTTTAAGAAAAAATTTAATTTTTATTTTTGGGTTAAGATAAAAATAACACATATAATGCACTTCTTTCCAGAACAATTCTGTGAGCATTATCTAATCATTAGAAATGTCTTACTTTAATCAGTAATGAGACATTAAGTTTCCTAAGTGATTAATGGCATTCCCATTTGGTATTTACTACTAAAACAAGCCAAAACTATTTAAGTACACATTTTTACAATAAGAGCAAGTGTATTATATCAGGGATTTGTAATGTAATCCTTATTCTAAGCTTGTTAGCTTAAAAAGTTACGAAAACAATTAAGCAAATAATATTAATTACTTAGATTCTAGATAAATTAACTCTAGATTAATCAATATGGTTCTTAGAAAATAAGCTTACTTCTCCAATAGGTTTTACTTTTACAATATCGCTTCTATATTGCAAGATTTTAACATTACATTTTTTGCATTTAAATTAATATATGGATTTAAAAAATAAGAAAATATTGACATTAATCAATTTGTTGAGCTTTCAATGACTCTTGAGAACTAAATTTAATGTTATTCATAGTTGAGATGAGTTAAATATTTTGCAAAAGAAACGGTGGAAAATTTTGGAGTCATATTTAATGAATATAGTATTTGGTCTAAATAAATCGCATATCTATATTCAAGACAATTTTTAACTTCATTATTTCACTAAGATAAAATGTACTTTACATTATTTTTTTTTATTATTTAATGCACAAAAAGAGTTATAAAGTTCTCAATTTTGTAGAAAAAATTATCTATTAATTATTGCTTATTAAAGTATTCTATTAACACTTATTAACACTTAAAATTGTTTTAAACTTCTTTATTTCTTTTAAATATCCAATGTGAACTATAAACTCACTACTCGTATTCATTCATTGTACTTTTCACACATTGATTTGTAATATATTATTTATTTTAAGCAATACTTGCTATTATTATTCAAAAAAGTGATCAAATATATTTTCGATTTACTATATATTATTCATTTAAATGTTTACTAACAACTAATATGAATGCAATGCATTTTAATATTTAGTTTTAAAATTTGATGTAATATTATTTGCAAACATTCCTAATTAAAATTTTCACGATTGTAGAATAATATTTAATTTTACTTGAAGTTATTCACATTGCTTAGAACATATATTGTATGTCTATTATTAGTGATTAATTAGATAATTTAAAAATTCTTGCTTGATACTGAGAAACTAATTGGGAAAAGGAAATGTTAACTCGCTTAGAATAAAAATTTTAACATTCAAAAACAAAACTATTTATAATTATATATTTTTCAATTTAAGATATTTTTATGTGTTAAATTGACTATTTTAATTTTTAAAGGCCCTTTTTCAAATTAAAAACATTGCTTATGCTCGATGGTTTCATTAAATGAAAAACAAATCATGACTACATTAATTTGTGGCTATATTTCTAAAATTAAATTTGGTTTTAATATTGAGATTGGCCGTTTTGTTTTACACTAAAAAAATAATGTTGTCAAACGTCACCCAATTAAATTATAAAATTGCTTTAAGTTTAATAAAATAATTTATAAGAAATTTAAAAATGCTTACAATTTAATTAAATAAACCAAAGGATACCACATTTATGTAAATATTTTTTAGCAAAATATACAAAACAAGTGTTTTATATTGTTTTGTAGAAATCACATTTTTCCTTTATTTATTTTATCTTATTTTATATTAAATGTTTTAATATACTAATAGCAATGAATCAGTTTTAAAATGTATATATGCTGATTTCTAAAAACATTTTAATGTCTTGGTTAATTGTTAACTAACATGTCTTATTCATTATTTTTACTTATATCATATTTATTTTAAAATTGATTTTACACCACAAGAAATTAAATATAAGAAATGTATGCCATGTTATTACATTGTTTAGTTATTTTCTTTTCATTTATCTTTTATATTTTGAAAAATATATAAATTTTATAAAAAATTATAAATAAAAATTCCTTTTTTTAAACAATTGTATATTTTTAGAACAGGGGACATTATAATAAAGTAAAATTTTTGTGCTACTGAAACCGTTATATAATCACACTTAATTACTCTGAGTTCAAAAATTGAGGCAATATCTTCTGATTAACATAATTTTATCTAACAATATGGTTAGTTAATATCGTGAATAAGACAATGTGCATGCATCGTCGACTAACATCAATCGTCTCAGCTTTTTGCTTACAATAATTCATTTTATGTTTCATGGGACCATATTTATTTAATTCATTCTCATTTTGATATCCCTTATGTACTACTAGAGTGAAAATTTTCGATACAATTTATTGTAATATGAATTCAAACTTCTTATATACAAAAATTATCTTTTTTTTTTATTTCATAAAATAAATATTACCATATTTAGCATTCTGAAAGTAGTGAACATGAGTTTTCAAGTATTATTGAATGAAGTATTAATATAAAGATGTATGACATACGAAGCCTCCTGATTTGATTTCCCGAAAATTTAGGATAGAAACTGAGGAAAAAGATTAAGGATTTTTTAGGATATGAAAACTGCAGAAAACAGATCCATAAAAGTTAGCAGGCCCCTGGCATGATAGAAAATTAGTGATGTTTTAAGAGGAATTTTCCTAAATGTATTCAGGGGTCTTACTAATATTCTTTGACTAGTTGTTCGCTAATTTTTTTCCTTTCATCTTTTTATTTCATAACTATATTATATAACATTTTTCTAGGCACATGAAAAAATATTTACAAACATGAAAGGAAATTTACATAGATTAGTATTAGATATATTTCACTAAAATTCTTTTACAAGTTGGGTCTCACATATAGAGGATGTTGCTGAGAAAAAGAAAAATATTACTCTTCCGCTCTCCAGGAGGTCAATTTCTAAAAATAAAAATAGAAAAATAGGTTAAACGTGTCTTTACAATGTGGTTGCATTTCTTTGTTCTTCTGTTTTTAAAATTAAAAAATGAGTATTTTAAACAATGTCAAGTTGTTGGATATAAACAAATTTGTTTCATATTTTACATTATATTTTAGAAACATTATTTCTTGGATGGAAGTTTGTACTATATTTAATTCAATGCATCAACTTTAAATAAAATGAGGTTTATAAACCCTAACATTAAAACTATTATTAGCTTTTGTGATCAATATAATTTTCATCGAAAAAATTAATCATTTAAAGGTATGAATTTTGTATATCACTTATAAGAAATGTGTGGTAATTGTGTATAAGGAAAAGTATTTTTGATTTTTAAGATTATATTGATTTTTTTATATTTATATAAACATTTATATTAATTCAATGTATAAAATATGTTCTCAAAATTTATATCTATATAAATATCGAGCTTTATATATTAGTTTGGGGAAAAAGTTATCCATCATTTTTTCGGTAGACGTCTGTAGTGATTGCTATCTCGTGAGGTATCTATCATTCATTTTCAAATTTATGCTCATTGGAAAGGTGACATTTGACACTAAAATATTCTCTTGTGGTTTTTTGTTTGATTAATTCAATTATGAGTACAAGGTTTTAAAAATAGAAGACAACAAACAGAAAATTCGATACATTTTAGTTTTTCTTTTATAATGGCGAAAATGGTAACCAGGTGGCTAAAATTGTGAAAGGTGTTTACCGTCCTATATATGACTGTAACAACCAGTTAAGCACAATTTTGGTATCGTCGATTCGGTTTGGGTATTTGGATGCTAAAGATGCAACTCACATGGATACAACATCGTCGTGAATGTCTATAAAATATCAAAAATTATCAAACTAGACAGCATGTCAGCAGTGGTAGCTTCGCACAAGACCTAAAAATCTACATGAAAACTGTTTTAAACATTTTTACAAAGCGAATCTGAAAGAAGTTACAAAAAGTTCGCGTAAAAATAATGGATTTCTTTTTCCCCAACGTAATATTTAAAAATATATTTTCACTTAATTCATTTTAAGTCTTGAACGTTAGTATAACTTATAAATGCAATATATATTACTCAAAGTATATTCAACACATAATGTGCTTATTATTTATAATTATTTGTATGGTCTTTTGTGGTGGCATTGGACAGTCTGAGTGACTAGTCTAGTTTGATCTGACAGATCAGCTAAAGTAACATGTCTGATTCAATTTTATAAGATTTTAGCATACTCTCTGGCGCGTTCGAAATGCTATGCAAGAAATATTAGTTAAAACTGTAGCCTCTCTAAATGTCTGGTTTGAAAAGCTTAAGCGAATTAAGCACTCATCCATACTGACCAACCAATTTTATTAGACCTTATGAAAAAATGAAACTATGCCCAGTGTGTCTTCATTATATATTAGACAGAGGTTCAGTCAACATTATTCCAGATATAGTGTGGATGGATGCTGCATGCTTTAAACGAAATGGCATATACAATAAGGAAAACAGCTATTGCGATGCGCTGGCAAATAATGGGTTTTTCTACCAACAGCATTCTACCAAAATTTGACATAAACCGCGGTTTAATATTAATGTTTAGAGTGCAATTTATAATAGCAAACTAATCAAGCTAATATTTTAAGATGATGCTTTAACAGGTGTATGGTATTAACAATTATTACATAATGGAATATCAATTTTGAGGAAAATTTGATTTTCTTTGATTTTATTACTTTATGGTTTCAATAAGATGATATGCCTGTCAATAAGTAATCTACAGTGAAACAGTAGTAACAGTAGTTCTCCGAGTAATTCGTAAATCAAATAATTCAAAGTATAAGTTTCAAATATTGGCCTCCATGTTTCCCTGACCTAAGTCCATTGGTGTGTTTCTTGTGGAAACAGTGGGCGCAATCAAACCCCTCAAAAAATATTGCAGGATTTTTAAATACGCAATACGGACGCTTGTGCTAAAGCGTCATGGTATATGCCTCAACATGTTACTCAAATGAGCATTCAAATCAGTTTTGCTGATGACAATGAATACTTTGATCGACTCAAATAATGGTATATTTTAAAAACTTGTTATTTAATTAAGATAATTTTTTTCCTGTCAAAGGGTACAAAATTTTAATATTATTTATTACTTTTTATGAAATGCAGAGTTTTTGATTTTTATATTATTTCATAAATTGATATTAAATTTTATTTCATTTTGAAAATCAAACACATCAAAATAAATGATGACTTTCTTTGCAAAAAATTTGTTCTGATATGATAAAGGTAAAATTTATATATAATTTCAGATAAATGAATAAAAAGTTTTGATTTTTTGAGTAAAATATTTACTTTTATTTTATTTCATAAATTATATTAATTAACATTTTATTTTAGAAACAAATACATCAAAATTAATGAGCTTTTGTTCTGATATTATAAAACAAAATTCACTCTCAATATAAAAAATCTATTAAAAAAGTTACATTTTGAGTCAATAATGTTGAAATAACTTTGTTCTTAAAAATGTATTATTGAAAACTCCTATCTAGTTAATAAACTATTTGTCTAGTAAATATTTATATATATATATATATATATATATAAATATATATATATATAAATAAATATATATATATATATATATGTATATATATATATATATATTCTCTTTTACATGCTGTTAAAAATTATCAAATCATTCAAAAATTTTAATTCAGTCATTCATTGCATAAAAATTATTACATTTATTTAGATTGAATTAAATATCTTCAGATTACTTTCTAAAACACAGAAAGACTTCATTAATTTCGGCTATATGCTGTCTTCGTGTCATGTATTTTTATCATGTGTTTGGTAATTACCAAAACGATAGACAGTGATGCAGAGCATTCTCAGTTGAAATAAAGACTGTACCATAAAATAAAAAGAACGTCTACTATCTCTCTCAGCTTAATCCTCGCTCCACTATTAAGTCTATCTCAGGAGAGAAGATTGCGTGAACATTTTTGAGCTTAACATTAACTATTCTTTTAACTATTAGACACCAGTTTTTAGAGGATAAAAATATGTGCCAGGCTTTGACTTTTAAGATGGCTTTTATTTTTATAAGTCTAAACTTAATAAAATTATGCCATAATAAAAGAAAAGTATTTGAAGCATTGAAAGCAAAAAGAAACATTTTCCTAGAAAGAGAAAGCTTTTCGTCACAATTACAGAAAAATGTCTTTGAAGTGGTCTCCGGAAAGAGTCTTTTTAGACGAAAATAGTTTTTAAAAAATCATAGTACTGAATTTATAAAAGCGATAATAATTTAAGTGATAACTTAATCAGAATACATCGCAATTTTCTAGAACGCGATTAGATGTGTTAAAGTTTGAGTCACACAGAATGCTTAAATAGCTTTTGCAGGAAATGGTTTTATACATTATGTACGTAACATTGAAAACTATTTTTGCAGAGGTTAAAATTTATTATGGTAAAATTGCTATTAAAATATGATGTACCATCTTAAATTATAAGGTAAAAAATCATAAAATTTTGTTATAAAATAATACCGGTATAATCAAATAACATTTCCTGCAATATATGACATTGTATAACATAAAAAAATACACGATATTTCATTGTAAAGAAATTAAATATCATTGCTAGTTTTATCCCAAAAAATTAATAAGGAATATAACAAATTGAAAAAAATAATTTTTTTTTAGTTTGGATATGAATAAATAAACACTAAAATTATGTAAGGAAAACAAAGATATAAGCGCGATATAAATTCTCCTCACTTTCCAAAATATTGTTCATTCCAAGAATTGTATTATTTAAGTGATAAAATATCTTATTATCTTTTATTATTCTTTAATAATTTTAATTTCAAAAAGTTTTAAAAAAATGTTTAGTATTATAAATATTAAAAATCATTTCTTTGTTGCAAATTTTTCTGTTTTAAATTAATTTAGGACATAAAAATTATTATGTTAAAGTATACTGAAATCAATTTAATTTTACAAATAATATTTTTTGTAGTGGAAATCCCAGATTTGATGCAAATAAACCAAATTTGATGTTTAAATTAAAGAAATTATATGCAGATCCATGAAATTGAATGTATATAATTTTGTATAGAAAGGTTAAAATTAAACTGTTTGGGTGGAACTGTCTTCTATATTGGATTCGTCAACTAAAGAATTTCTGCTTAAAGTATATTTTACTTAGGGCCGTTATGGATATTAATTGGGATTCTTTACTTTCAAAAATATTTAAAGTTTCTAATCGAGTAAGGGCAAAGGCATAAAACATTCTTAAACAATTTAATGATTGATTCCTAAGCTTTTATGATATTTTATACGCATTAAAAAAAGTCTCCACATATGAAGTTGTTTTCTTTATCTTGTCTACAAATTGATCCATGCTCCCTGCTCTACCCCTGGTAGTGACTCAAGCTCTAGACTGCAACTGTCAATTATTCAATATTTGGTTTCAAAGAACTTATTTTTCCGCACATACAAAATGATTTGATCTAGTTCTTTTCTATTTTAAATTTTTTGTTGTCAGTAAAATTGAAAAATATTGTCAAAGCAAAAACTTTGAAATTCATGAAAATCATATTCCTTAATATTTTAAAATCGTTGAATAATTTTTAGTTACATAGCATAATATTTCATTTTATAAATTTTTAATCATTTTTGTGTTATTATACGAAGAAAGTATTATGCGAACATGTGGCTGGAAAAATATGTATTACTACTATTTCTTTAATCTGTGTAGTTTAAACTCTAATTTTTAGATTTCAGAAAGACAATTAGATTATAGAAAATGATCTTACTTAACTTATATAGAATTTCTCTGACAGATTACTGATAAAAAACATATTTATCGATATTTGAATTATTTTATAATTTTTTTCATGCTTTCTCTTTGGTGAATGTATAAATGACAAACACACAATACAAGAACTACATAGTTTAATTCATAAATTATGTATTCTAAATTCTGTATATTATGATAATTTTTATATCTTGTCTCAATGATCAGACAAAATTTCGCATTTAGAAATCACTATAAGCTCTCAGCCTATGTTAAGGAATCGAAGATATTTGTTGCATTTAAGATTTTGATTTAAACGTGTGGTACTTAAGAGTTATTGGGTCTTCTTATTTGTGGCACGTGATTTCTGGAAAAGTTAGTGGAAAATAATTCATAACACAGAAATATAGTAGATATACACCCATACAAAAATTTTCGCCTGTTAATCTGTTTTTTATACATTGACAAATGATGAGAAGTTCCAGACTCATGGTAGGTTAGTGATAAGTTTGAGCTTTTTGGGCGAGAATGAATATAAAGTTCAATTCTAGCCACTGTTGAATAGGGAAAAATAAATATAAAGTTTTTGCTTTCTGAATGTATACTTGCTGGAGTAAGTAATAGGGAAATCTCTGAACTTCTCATGTGACACACTATTATTATCTCCAATCTATAAATAATTTCTGGGGTTATAAAATATATGGAGAATGTAGAAACGCAGTTAAACAACTTTCAGTTGTTCAACTACATGGAATATTATATCAAAATATTATGTCTTCGGAGTGTTATGTCCTGGTCTTGATCACAACCAATATTGATGGCTTTATTACAGACATAATTTTTTTTCTTTTTTGCATGCACAACACGAATATGGCTCTTTAAGAGTTTTCTATGTTATTCTGTATTGTGATAAAACTCAGCATAAAGGAAAAACACTGAGCCTACCCAGGTAATTAAGGAGGAAATTGATGACTGAAAAAATTCAGAATAACTTATTAATAAATAGTTTTGCCTAGATACTTATATACAATATTTTTGTGTTGCAAGCAATCTAATCTTGAATAAAGTTTTGTAGTATTTTTAACATAAGCTTCTTTTAAACATTTTTATAAAACATTAAGTTGCCAGGGATATGAAAACGATATTAATAGATAACATTTTATCATAGTACTCACTGGTCTAGTGGCTGTTTCGTTAGTATTCCTCCGCAAGCATTTAGGAGTTGCTGAATGGGTCATTACTGAAATACTCTCACATTTCAAGCTCTTGTTAACACTGATCTATGCTGCCCGCTTGTCTTGTCTTCCAAGGAATCTTGATTTCCTGCGGAACTCCTTTCATTTTTCTCTCCCTTCTCTCTATAAATCAGATATATGGCTTTTTATTTGCCAATAGTATCCACCGGTGATTATTTTTCATACATAAATTACAGTGTAACTTCTATACTTTCAGGGATGTGTCAAAATCTCCCTATTTTAACATTTGATTAGTCACACAAAAACTAACATGTTCTTTTTTATTATATAAAACCACCCATTCATCCAAAAGGAAAAGTAATCTGAGAAGTAAAATTGCAGAAAGTTGTTATGGTTTCATTTTAGTTTCAGGCCTGAAATTTTTTTTAGCTATTCAATTTTATTAATTAATGTATATGCCTCTTTATTAAAAATGTTTACTATTTTTTCTTTTACTTTGCTTTTAATAGCACTTTCTGAGAGTATTTGCTATTCAACTCATAGTAACAATAAAAACATCTGTTTCCTCAAGCGTCTCTTAAGTCATTTACACTTGTGATTGTTTTACGTCATTTACACGTTTCAATGTCATTCTTCACTTGCGACATTTGAATATATCGCAAACTTTTTAAAATAGATCATCTCTCACGATAAACCACATTAAGTGCTCAAATATCTTATAAACTCCTTCTTTCATTACCCTACTTTCTACTTGATTTAAAATGATGAATTTTATGTTCTTATTGATTTAGATATAGGACCATATATTTTGGAAAAGAAAGTCCCTCATTGAAGTCCCTCTTGAACAAGAGTTAAAGTTTGCTTTTCTGTTTTCTGCTTGCACATCTGCTGGAGTGTTTGTTGTTTAATCTGTGGGTTCTTCTTTCCTAAAATGATAATATATCCAACTTTTGAGGGAATGTTTTTTCACTAGGCAAAAACGTGATCAATTTGGTATCACTATGCTGTGGCCAATGATAAATTTTAAATAAGTGAATGAAAGAGTTTCATTCATTCGTTTATTCGAGTTTCATATTTTCTTATAATTATTTTTTTAGAGTTAGAGTATGTATTGAAAATTTTATCTAATTTTCTGTATGTTTGATGAAATTTACAGTAGAAGATATGTTATATATAATTAAAATAATATATGATTAAAAATAAATACATTGCATATTTCTTTAATATTTGAATATTTTTAATCTAAATTATTAGAATATTATAAATTACTAACCAGTTTCTATTAATAGAAGACTATTTATTATTAACAATCTTAAATTTAATGATAATGCTTTAAACTGCTATTACTAAACATTTGAATATCAAACAATTAATTTTGCAATATTAATGTGCATACTGCACTTATGCTTCAGTAATTTCAAAATATTTATTTGGCATTATAACAGAAACCTCACAATTGAATGTTTGATATCAATATTTGCCCTTATATAAAAATAGTAAAAAAAACCACATAATATGCAATTATAGTGATTCACAACCTTTTATTGAAGTTTTATTGTGATAAGCGAATCAAATCTTTCTTAGTTTAACTTATAAGAAACCCACTCAGCTAAAAGAAAATTGAAAAGGAAGGGAATTTATCCACAAGATTTCTTCAAAATAAAAATAGAATGCTGAAAATAGAATCTTGTTTGTTTGAAACATGAAGCACAGAAATGCATTTTCTTACTCTCCAGAGAATAATATCTCATGAGGATGTTAAGATATATAAGAATTTGATGGTTATCGATTTGATAAGCATTTCATTCTCTTGTGAGGGCTTTGTACTAACGTGCACTGAATAAACTTTATACTTAATATGTTTTTATGTGTTTCTATTCCATATCCTTCAAAATGTGAATTGCAAACTTATAGAAATACGTTTTCAACTGTACTTCGAGATTTGTTACTTTGCTATCAGATTACTTCGCTGTGAAATTATGTTTCTATTCCAAACCCTTCAAAATGTGAATTGCAAAATTATAGAAACATGTTTTCAACTGTACTTCGAGATTTGTTACTTTTCTATCAATATAATATGTATATTTCTTTTGAAAACACATTTTACAAGAATTATCACATTTTTACAAGAAAAGTTTGCAAAATATTAACATATTTTTATAATTTTAAAATTAATTGAAAATTTCAATATTAATCCATTAGTTTAAAAATTAGGAATTTCATTATTAAAATTAACTTGGCACTTTTAGCTCACTTGACTATATAACTCACATTATATATTTTGATTTTATATACATGCATATATTTATAAAACAAGTTTTTAAGAATAGCATACTTAAATAAACTTTTCTGATCACCATTTAATAGTTTTAATATTTCACTTATCACTTTTCTGATCACCATTTAATAGTTTTAATATTTCACATTTAATAGTTTTAATATTTCACTCCTTTTAATATATTACTGGTAACCCAAATTGCAATATCAAGAAAAATAAGAGCTATCAGAGCAAAATTTATTTTGTAGATAACATGCTGACCATGTATTAAATGATTAAATTCACAGACTTCTGTGAAGTATAGTTCCTGCTTAAATCAGTTGCGAGAGTAGCCACCATTGTTGGAGAACACCGCTGTCACACACCTCGGCATTGATTCAAAGAGACTTTGGATGGATTCCTGGGGTATAGTAGACTAAGTAGCCTCCGCATGTCGCCAAAGTTGATCTGGTGTGTCAGCTGGGAATATAATCTGGGTCATTCGTTCAGCAACCATGGACATGTCTTCTGATGGTAAAAGATTACGAGAGCGAGCCGGCAGGGGAAGAATTCCAATCTGGCTATTGTCGTAGAACCCGTGGACAATGGTGTCACTTGTGGTCTATTATTATTCTGTTGAAATATGGTTGTGGCAAGTCCTGAATGTAAGAAAGGCCAGCTGGTTCCAACACCTCAGAAACGTAGCACTTGCCTAAAGTATCATGACAGGGTACTAGAAGAGTACTAGAGTGATATTAAATACCTCCCCAAACCATAATACCCTATGCAGGACCAGTATGACGGTGCATAACTTAGTTGTTCATCATCCTCTCTCCATGGTGTCTCTAAACTGAAATGCAACCATCGTGGTGTTACAGACAGAAGAATGGCTCGTCAGTAACGATTCAAAAGAAAGTAAATTTCATTATATTCTGCCGTCCACTGTCTTCTTCGTCACACCATTGGCGATGGAGACGTCTGTGGTTCTGCGTCAAGGGTAGACGAAGCAATGGACGTCTTTCGGACAAACCACTCTGCTGTAAATAGCTTTAAATGGTACGCACAGACACTGGATGATGCGTTACAGACGATGTGGGTCACATTCATCTATCATCTCAGAAGATACGACAAGGGTACGCAAAGAGAGAAAGGAAAATTCATGCCCGAACTGGGATTCGAACCCGGGAAAAACTGCCAAGGAGTCAGTAACGGAAACCACTCTGCCATGGGCTGGCCATCGTAATAATGTAAATTGTGGGTCTGAGCTTTCTGTAAAAATTAAAGTGCCACTCGTCATAATTTATAGTTTAAAAACTCATGGTATAAAGGAAAAATGAATTAAATTTATTCACAAATATGGAAAATAAAAAAAATCATTTACAAAACTTTTGTGCCTATTTTCAATGTTTTGAAAATAAGGAAATATAAACTTACATTTGAAATGGTTTGTATGAATTTCAAGTATATTTATATTGAATAAAACATCTTATATACTTATGTTTCTCCTATGTTTAATGTAAATATATAAATTTATGAGATTCAATGAACGAAAAATACTAGAAATATTATTAACTGATATTATTTTTCAGTAAATACTTTAAACTGATATGTTTTACATTGTACTGTTATATTCACTGTACATTCTAAAACATATTAGTTTAAGGCACACTTTCAATTAACTAGTATGACATGTGCTATTATAAATAACTATTATAAATATTTTTTTTGCTCTCAGAAATGTTATGTAATGAGGTGTATTCAGATTATTATATTATTTTTATTATTTATGCAATTTGACTAACAAAAAATAAATTTTGAATTTGTTTTTACCTTTGAGGTTTATTTCACATTAATATATTAATAACTCGACATTGAAATCATGCTGTGGGGTGAAGATAAATTAATATTAGGTAAATTTGTAATTATAATTTTTAACCATTTGTCATTTTAAGCATATTTCGTACACTAACAATTAAATCTAATGAAAGCAGTAGAAATACAAACAAAGTATTTCTAAATAAATATACAAATTTAGATGGTTAAAAATCAATATTTTCCAAATTTTTAGCAAAAATAATTTGTTACACAAAGCAGTGAAACATAATTAAAGTTGAAAAATATTTTGAACTACAAAATTTTACAAAATGTGTTAAACTTCAATCATATGAAAGAAAATAGTTTTAACTTCTTTTAAATATATGAAAGTTATTATAAGTGATTTATAATTATTTTTAATCAAAAATTGTTTTTAACTTTTATACACATTCCTTCCATAACCTTTTTTTATTTTGTCATTTTCTTATTTAAGTACAGATAACTAGAAGCTGATAATTAATAACTAATTTCATGAATAATGGATATATGCTTTTGAAAAAGTGTGAACGTAAAAAATTTTGAAGGAAATCAATAAAAAGTGACACGCATTTACACATGTAGCACTAAATTTTTCAGTTAAAATAAAAAAAAAATCAATTGTTTTAAATTAAACTTAGAAAATTTTGTCTAAAATGCAAAATTGTAAGATTGGCTCAATTTAAAAAAATGAGATGATTTTAGAACAGAATTTACTTTGATTTCTTTGCTGACCTATAACGAAACTCATAACATTATACAATGTTTTATATTAATCATGTTTATGTCAGATTTGATTAATTATATCCTTAGATAATCTTTTCACAACAATTTAAGAGAAATAACTATTTATTGATGAAAAATCTTAAGAAACATTTAAATTAAGAACTCAAAAAAAAAAGAATAAATTTATTAAACTCATTTTATCTTCCCAATCATTTGATTTTTATTACTAAATTTGTTGAATTTTCCTTTAGGTAAAAAGTACAAAATACTCATATATATTTTATTTTAATAATTAAATAAAACAATATTGAATTAATAATTTAACTTCAAATTAGTTTGTCAGGTTAAAATAAATGAAGATAATTTTTAAATGAAATGATTTGCATTTTATTATTTACAGAAATCAATATAATTGAATTGCGTCTTGAGAAGTAAAACCAATTGACATAATTTTATAGGAATTGCTGATATAATGTAGCTAGACTATATAATAGAATTTATTCCTTAATTACGTTATTCAGTAAAATAATTGCATTATGTAGTAAAATATTATGACAAGTTAATTTTAATAAAATCAATAAATAAATTCTACATATGCTCTTTTTTAAATAAGATTTGAATTTTGCTTTTTAAAAGAGTTTCTCAAATATGACAGAATATGAAAAATTCTGTTATTTTATATTTAGAAATTTGTTCTAAGATGTATTAACGTCATTGAATGGAAATGAGTATTATGCTATAATGATAGTGTTGAAAATCAATAGTTACATTTAAAGAATAATTGATAGTAACATTTATTGATAACATAATTAGTAATTGATAACTCATATCTAAATTGAAGCATATCTAACGTAAAATATGTTTAATAAACATACACACCAGCGGATTCTTTCTAACAACTATATTTACAATTATTTTTAGATTTTTTTTAACAGATAGGCATCTAGGGTTTCTCAAATGGGAAATACTTAGTTTAAAAAATCATGCTTATTTATTCAATCATGAAATTTTACTCATTTAAGTATTTAATAATCAATTACTACAGCCATTCGTGTATTATATAATGTGTTAGTTTTTAAAATTTTCATAAATTTAATAGTTAATTGTGTTCCTCTTTTATTAAATACATTAAAAATATATAGATAGTTATTTCTGATCATTTTTAATTATAGAAGAAAACAATTACTGTCGTCATACAGTATTTTAATGGTGATACATATAT
>JAPDSC010125061.1:43792-63343 GCA_026290005.1 Latrodectus geometricus | reverse complement strand
TTGTTTTATTATTTTTGTATTTTTAATAAATAAAAATACTAAAAGCATTATTATATAAACTTCTTTAAAATGACATTCATTTTTGTTCTTTAATAAGCATAGTTTACGAGATATCATTGCATGATTGCAATGTTATTTAGATACACATTTTTTTAAATTTTTCTATAAAATTCTATTTAAAAGAGAAACACATAATACCTTATATAATTTCATGATTTTAATTATTTTTTAAAATTTTTAGTAGTTTTCTTTTTAACACATTTCGCAATTATCAATTAAAAGCTTAGAGAAATGAAAATATCTTAAAATATATAATCTTATCATTCTATATTTGATGTTATTTTTGTATTCTCCAATCCAATTAGCTAGATTAAGCCTAATCAATTTAATTGAATCTGCAAGCATATTTCTTAAATATTTTATATTCTTATAAATATTAACGTTTGAATATCTTTAAGATTAAATCATAAGCTCACTTACATAATTTGATAAACCAGGAGATAATGCTTAAAACGTTTTTGAAAAAAATATTAATTTTCTAAGATAAACATTGTTAATTGTTAGTAGCCGAATATATAATCTCACAGAGTCTCGGTTTCTAAGATAACAAAATATATAAATTAAATTCTGTTGGATATGGAAATTACTTTGTTAAAGCTTAATATATACTGTTTATTTAGTGTAACTAATTTCGTATCGTTAAAAATTGTAAATTGCGTCATATTAAATTTTCAGAACCTAATTTCATTTCAGGGTTAATTTAAAATATTTTTAAAACCACGTGTGTTAAAATTATAAAAATAATAAAAGAATTTGCTGTAAAAGTTTAAATTTTCTTTTTATATAATAAACTGCGACTAACAATCATCTTAACAAGTGAAATTAATTATTGCTGTTATTTTAAGCTTGTCAGTTAGGTAGTATGTACCGTGTTGCACATATCTCTTTTCGACATACTAAAAATTTCCCTAAATAATGTAGCATATAGGAAGATTGACGAGATACCTCAGGTCCTTGAAATAGTTACAGGGGAGTACTTAAAAAAATTTGAATTTTTTAAATAGATTGATGAGTCCTCATTACCAAAAAACGAATCCTTACTTTCAGCTTATGTAAATTTCTTAGAAGAAGAAAAATTGTACCACGGATATTTAGTTAAATGTTTGGAATCCATTTTCGAAAGTGAAACATTGTTTACTGAATCAAAAAGATTTTTTGATGTAAACGTGGTAGACTTGGCTAATATTTCTGTTGCTACTGATGGTTCTTTTGCAAAAATAGTAAGATACAGAGGCTTTCTGACATGCTTAAAACAAGCTGTACTGACTGTTTTTCAATTACATGGAAAACTCTTTTGGAGAATAGAAAATTCTTAGAATTCACAAATGAAAAGTCACACTTGTATTCGAAAGACATCTTTTTAATCTTGGTGGATAAAATAAAATTTAAGAAATAACTGTCTTCTCAGGTTTTTATGTACTTTTAATTTTATTTTGGTTTAAGATGAGATAGTGTTTTAGGAAAACATTAAATAATCTATTACGTCTTCATATTAATTCCTAAAGTAAGATATGTATTTAATGTATTGTCATGAAGAGAAATATATGACTGACACACATAAAATAAAAATAAATGAGTTTTTAGTTGAATTTCATTCACAGTGTTATTTATGTATTCTGATTAAACAAAATTGAGATTATACTATACAAAAATTTTGCACGAATCATATCAAACAGGAATGTGTGCTATATTAGAATAAAGTGCAAGAACAATGTGAAGTAGTTTAAATAGTCAATTTAAAAATAATCTGGGATCGACACAAAAGATTTATCCTTATCCAGAAATTTTGGATTTTCTAGAAGATATAAGCAACACGGGTAGTATATGCTTAGGAATTTCGTAAAAAATATAACAAATCTATTTTAGTAGTTATCAAATTGCTTTGCTGTAAAATGTACTTATTTTAGTAACTATAAGTATCAATTGGTTTACTGTATTTCACGTCATTTGATTCACGTATTTGATTTTTCCTTACATTAGAAGATGCTTTATCGTTACCTTTATTAAGATGTTATTAAATGTAAGGATTAGATTTTGACTGTTGTCTCCAAAAATATGTGCCTCGGAACTCTCTTTAATAGAAAATATCTGGTGTAGATTTGCCAAATTACATGAGTGCCAACATTCACCCATTACTACTATTTATGAATTGTGGCATAATCTTTTAGCAGCCTAAATCATTGAAACCATGTATGCTATCTAATTTCTATTTTATCTCATGTCTATTTGGATAAATGTTGTTATTAGTATCAGAAATTAACAGCTCTATCAACGAAACACTTAGGATTATCATTCCTCTATATTTCCAAAAAATAATTCAAATAGTTTACCCTATTCGAATATATGTTTTCTAATAAAAATCGGCAATATACATTCCTACCTAATAATAAATATTATTGTACCTGATATAAAGACATTGATACATCTTTGCGTCTGAGTTATGTAATGTAATATTTATATTTCTTCTCATCTCTAACATTGTAAATTTGAAAAATGATTTATATGTAATTTATTAATAAATATATTACACTAATATATTCTTTCATTGGTTATTTTAGTGTCTGGCATTAATATAAGGAACATTTTAATTAGGATATAAGGAACATTTTAATTAAAAATATAATTTTAAATATATAGACCTTAATTTTTTCTACATTTCCACGTATGTCCCTCATCAAACAACTGAATATAGAATTCATATTTTATGGATGTAAATAAGGTAATTTGTTAAACTACTTTATTTTATATAAAATCAATTGTTTTCATTTAATTTATGCTTATTTAAATTTAAATATGTATAGTATTATTTAATAAAATTAGTTATTTATCTAATATAAATTTCACATTGCTAAATTATATACATAAATGTGTAATATTATATATAAACAATCTGTCCCATATCTGGACATTATTTTTCTGGATTATGTATGTGACACATACCTAGTTTTGAGTGATATTTCAATTTGAGCATTCATTTTTCTCTTATTGATTCTACTATGAATTCATCTTAGATTTTTTATAAATTCTGATAATTGTTTGTACCAGTAAAAGACATTTTAATTTCTAATTACATCATTTCTATGTTTTAACTTGGTCTTAAAGTTAGTATTCGTGATTCTGATATAAGTACCAAAAGTACTAGCTTTATTATGTTTGTCCTGATCCTGGCTTGTGCTGATTATATTGTGTTAATTGTTCTAACTGAAAAAGCATTATCAAAAGCATTAACTGCAATGGAGAGATCAGAAGTTAAAATACTTCCATATATTATTGAGGTCAAAACTAAATGTATTCCATTGATTGAAATGGATTTCAACGTAAAATCTCTTAAACTTGAACTTTAGAAACCTGAGTTTGCAGGAAGCTTTATATATGCCTTGGTTTGAATGTGCATAAAAAGGGAAATTTGTATATTGAGATCAAGTGTCACATTGTTGCTGTTATCTGGTGTCTTAATAGATTATAAAATGTTCTAATTTCAAAATAAATCAAAATTAAATAACACTTTACAAAACCATAATAAGTATTAGATATATACTCATATATGGTTCTAAAACTTCTGCCTAGATATCAAGAATATTAGCTCACTATCTTTGAAAGAAAGGTATTGAGGAAGATTTTGGTAATAAACAGTGATGATAAATAGCATCATAAATACAACGGACAGTTATACGGAATATACAGAGTTAACTGATATAATTAAGCATTCTAAAACTAATCATTTAAAATTTATTTGCTACATCAGCCGCATTAATCCTTTCACCATGGGATTCTAAATTTTCATGTACAAGTCAATGGAACTACAGTTAGTGGAATGTAAAGATTAAGATAAGCAGGCTTTCTTGAAAACTTTATAATTCTATGTGTCACACCAACTGAAAAGGAACGGAAAAAACGTCCGAGGAACCATGGTTAATCTTAATGGACTGACACATCAATAGAAGATGACGAACAATGGTTATTTGTGTGTTTCAAATATTTTGTTGGTCTATTATATTTAGTTTATTAAAAATAATTTTGGTGTAATTAAATTGAGTTCTTCGCATGATTCTGATGAAAATTCAACACAAAAATGTGCATTCTTTCTAATAGTTTTTCCTTGCAGAATTATTTTATTTGTATTTGCCCTTACTGTGATTGAAAATTACTCCAATGTTCTACTGTGTGTGTGATAATACTTATTTTATTTTGTTCATTATCAATTTAACAATGAAATATGAAGAAACCAAAACTACAATTCTAATTTATAGAAAAAATAATTTAAATATTTTTTATAATATAAAAAATTTTAATATTCGTGAGAAATAAATTGAGCATGAAATACAAAATCGCTTCAGATGTACATTAAATATCACAAAAATATTTTTACTTCTTATATTTGCAATAATTTTTTCTTACATTTTAGAAATCTTAACAAACATTACTAGCTAAAAAATATTCAAACATTCATTTCATAAGAACAATGAAAATAAATATATTGGCTGAAATAGAATTATTCATGCTTTACAAATATATTTATAGAATTTTTGACTTCAAACAAAGTACATAAAAAGAACATTGATTGCATTTCAAAACCGTAGGTTACTTGTTTGAACTGCTTATGAAAAACAGGAAAAGCATTATTTGTGTTTTAAAATCTCAGAGGATACAAAAAGGGATAAAACATAGAAATTGAATTCATGCGGAACTCAAATTAATTTAGAAAGCTGATGTACCGCAGTTATATTTGTCGAAATAAATATACATATATACATAAATTTGCTGAAGTCCCTGATAAAAGTTTACGTTTGTTCCATTCCGTTTATTTGAAATTGAATTTTTGAATCTATGTTGCCATTAGAATAAGTTATTTTCAAGAATTTATATTCCGGTAGTGTAAAGCTTTTGAACTTATGTGATGAAATAGCAAAGCAAAAACTCATTTATTAATACCAGAACTTGTTTTATGTGCATAAACTATTTGAATATTACAGATATGTGAAAATTTAACAAGTAATATTTATTCGTAAGGTTTGAAATCATTAAATAATTTTAAATGATTGTCTTAGGAATTATTCTTTTATCTGACTTATATTCTGTGTGCTTCCATAAAGCTCATTAACAATTTTGTGCTATATTTTTTGTGCATGCAAGTTGCTTTAAAAAGTTATTAAGATTTAATTTCTTATGAAATCTCACTGCCAAAATTTAAAGTAGAGTTAAATATTACATTTTCGTAAATTGATTGAATAAATTTTATTAAAATGATTTAAATAACAGTTAATAAAGAAGAAGTAATAATCAATTTATTATACTTGCTAATTTCAGTGAAAAAAATATGTAATTTCTAATAAAATTTTACACCCTGAAAATTATTTTAGAATTAAATATTGCATTTTCTTAAAACTTATTAAAATGATTAAAAATCAATTAATTACAAAAAATGATAATTGCAATTTTCTGCACATTAAAGTCGAAATTCATTTGTAAACATTCCTTATTTGAAAATAAATTAATCCTTATCAAATTTCAAAATTATTTAATTGTGATACAAATTCTTAAATATACTTTTACAAAATATACATAACTATGGACTTCGTTTTTTTATATTGACACTTCAAAAAACATTAGATGCTTGTCATTAGATGCAACATTAGACATATGCAACAAGAAAATAACAGAATTAACTTTAATAGTAACAAAAATAACAACGAAATAACTTTAGACCACAGAATTTTTTTATATATAAGTTTTGGCAATCAAATACACCGAATTACAAATTTTTGCATTCTGTAAATACATAAGATCTAAGTTTAAATACTAAATAATATAATGAAGAAATTATAACTTTAAACCATTTGAACAATAACGATAAATTTAGAAGCTCTAGATGGCAATAAATATATGAAATTGCCAAATTAATTATTTAATTTTAAAAATTACTTATTAATTTTCCCATTATATTTCTCTTGTCTTTTGTATATTGAAAGCAGTTTATGTAATTTTCTACAAACAGATTTTCTAAGAAAGTAATTGTAACATATTTGATGACATAAATTTATCTTAAAATGGCTGCTATGGCCTGGTTGGTTAAAGGGTAGTTTTCGTTATCGGAAGTTAGAACTTCGAATCTCAGCACAACCAAAGATCAGTCGTGTTCAGTAATGGAGGCTGGGAAACGTAAAATACGTCTTTTTTTACTAAATCCTCCATGTCAAGTGATACCTCCAGGGATCTTCTGCTAGTACATGCTTCCAAATTAATTAGACCTACCTTCCTTCAAGGTGACTATGGTATGCCCAATGTGTACCCATTATTTAAAAGTGCCATTAATTTTTTCCCGTGTATATATATATATATATATATATATATATATATATATATATATGTATATGTGTGTGTGTGTGTGTTGAGATCATAACTATTATATTTCTAGGTATATTAAATGTACCTCATATATGTTTTAAAATAAACAAGACATCCTGCAACATCACGTAATTATTTTAAATTATCTCTTTAATAACCAAGATATGTCATTCATAATATTAAATTAATGAATTCGTACTTCGTATTTGCAGATTTAATTGAGTATACATGCATAATGTTATTTAAGTAATCCGTTACATGTCAGAATGATATTTTTTTCAACAGGTAACATAATATAATATATATTGATAATGTCAATTTTACAGAAGTATGTAGGCATTGACATAATATTTTGAACTTTATCTAGAGTTGGATCATACCAGTAAGGGAAATATTACATTTGTCACAGAATTTATTAGCATTGCTCTAACTGTAAGAAAGCTTTTCTTTTTTAAATATAATGCTACTTTGTTTGCACTTGATAAAACACCACAGAGATATGCAATTGATTTTATTAATAAATTTCTTACACTTTGTCAATATAAATATCTAGTAAATATGAAGTTCTACAGCCTTTTCAATTAATTTATGATCAATATGAAAATCGTTAATTACTCTATATTACTACTAATTCAGTTAATTTATACAGACAATTGACAAATAATTAAGTAACTTTAAAGTGATAGAACAAGTCTAATTATTTAAAAATTCATTTAGCAGAATGCAAGGCAAATAATAATATAAATTTATAATTTAATATTTTTACTGATAAATGGGTATATGTGAAACTTGCTACCTATATTGAAAATAAGATGTAGTTAAAATATTTAATACCCATATCAATATTTAGACTACTTGTAGAAAGTGTTTTCTTAGATTTGAGGATAGTCATTTTTTGTACCTATTCTTCAACTTAGAATTTATTAATGAATAAAAGCTATATTTGTTTCTGATCATGTATAAAATATTATTAAATATGAAGAGATGTATTCTAGTTATAAGATGTATCTCGAAATAATAATGAACATTTTTGAATAAAACTAAAATAATGAATCTCTAATACATTTCTCAATTAAGGATTTTGTATGAAGGGGGGAATTTTTCAAAGATTTTTTGCTTCTTTATTAAACAACTAATAAGATCAATTGGTTAAAATCTTGGTTTTGTAGATTTATAAAAAGTGATTTTTAAATAGGTATATATTTCACAAAATAGTTCTTTGGTATAATACCATCAACAAATAATTTCATAAATTTTGTCTAATTTAATTTATATTTCAATAAAGTGAAATTGTAAATGAAATGAAATGTACTTTGATTTCCAAATTTTCACCCAAGTTATAATTTTCTAGCAGTATATGTTATTTCTTTTTATTTCACAGAATGCATAGCCACAGAACTTTGATTCATTTTATTTATATAAAATGTTATCTTGAAAATAAATCTCTTCTAAGGTTTCATTCGCAAAACATTTTTTTAAATAAAAGTTAAATACTTTTTAAAGGAATGTAGATAAAGACCTTTTCTATAATCAATCTGATTTTTCAGTTGAAAATGTTTCTGATTTTCAATTTGTGCATTTATGAAAAATTTATTTGTGTAGTATAAATGTAGTAAAATTTTTACTGAAATCACATGCTGCTATGTTATTTTTTGAAAACTTTTGTGAAGAAAATAAAATACATAATTGCCAAAGAAATATGCTTGAAATCCTGGAATTTGTAATGAGTTATTCTTAGAATTTACTGATTATTGTTTATTTTTAGAAATATCACATTAAGTCTGTTGATAAATAAAATTTACTGAGAGCTAATTATTTGCCTAATAATCATTCTTATGAAAATAGTTTTACTATTAACATATCTGGATTTAAAACGTTGTTTAACAGCACTAAATGAGATTTCATATAGAAATCAGCAAAAATAAATTAAATAAATTTATTGAACGCTTCAATAATCTCTTTTACTTAAGACGTTAAATTAATAATCTTCATAATTTTTTTCCAATGAAATAATATTTGAAAGCAGAAAGATGGAATTGATCTGTAATTCTTTGCAGATAAATACAAATGAAAATTTTAAAGAGAAAAAAATATCTAATATTTTGTTCTTGAATAGAGAAGAATTCAGTAGTGAACAAACGTAAAGAACTTGGTGAACGATAAGAAATTTCATTCCATGTCGTGAATCTGGTCACCATTCAGGCGTGGAAAATAATTCTTTAGATGAATGAAATAAGGATCACACTCATATTCAAATATTTTGCTGAACAATCCAATATCTTTGAAATTTTACGATTAAATAACTTAAATTATTAAGTAAATGTTTTATCATCATTCATAAAAAATATTCCATTCATGAAAAATATTCCAATTTTACAAAAGTATAATACAAATAAACACATGTATAGTTTTAATAATAGAAAATAATTAAAATAATTAAATAATGTTTATATATAAATTTGCGGTTTGGTATATTAAAAAAGTATCTGAAAATTAATTAAATGATTATTATTTAATTTGTCTGTTGCAACATTCTTTTTCTAAAATTCAAAATAGTTATAGATTTCCAGTATATTTTAATAACTAATAATATTAAATATATTCTGTTTGCTAGATATATTTAGTATAATTTAGCAGCGTATTAAACTGCGGTAAAATATTTTTATTCTGTTGCTTATTTAGATTATTAATTTCAAATTTAAATGCAGTTATTCTATGTTAAAGAGAATATTTGAAATGATCTCTTTGTGTGTATTACTAATTGGCAATTGATTCTCATATTAGCAATTGAATACATGGATTGAAATGTAATTGAAGTAACATACATCTGTATTGATATAATGTTGTCCTGTTCCATATTATAATCTACATCAAATGTTTCATAATTTAATTTAAAATGAGAAACGCCATTCAACACAATTTAATACCTTGTTTTGATCTCTTAAGTAGTTGAATAGGATAGTTGTTAATAATATCTTGTAATAATAGATAACAATGGACGAATAAATAGATTATATATTTATATTGTATCATCTAAATGAGATTCCAACATTATAATACTTCATGTTTAATGAAATATTTAAATACTGAGATGTATAAATTATTCTTTAAGAGATTTTTAGCATTATTAAATAACACATATTTTAATATTTCAGACAATGTATTATTTACTTTTTAAAATTTATTACTCAAAGATTTATTTCATTTTTATACAAATACTATAGATAAGTTTAAATATTAAATGTTTTAGTAGCAATCCTTTAAATTATTAGCAAATGCACCAGACTATAGTTTTAAGAACTATTTACAGTTAATTCATTTATTTAAATATAAAAAAAATTATTAATCTTAATTCCAATTATATGAATATATACTATAACATATTTGAAAATAAGTTTTGAAATTAATTGGAAATAAAAATCATGTTAAACTGATGGAAAATTTTAAAATAAAATGTTACATTTAAAGTAATACATTTTGAATACACTTTTACTATGAAATGATGCAATATAAACTGTGTACTGTGCTTCATTGAAAATTATTTTAGTGCTAAAAATACACATTATCAACAGAAAATAAAATATAGTAGTCATTGAAACAAAGAACATAAGACAATTTATCTATAATAAAATAATATAAATGAAAAGAAAAATGGAACAATTTAATTTATTGCAAGCAGTTTACTTAACTATGATAGAAACTATTTTCTCCACAATTCTAGAAACCATAAAGAAACTTTAAAAATAAATGGAAATATGCAATTGTGCTTATCATACACAGCCATAAAAGTTTAATAAAAGAATAATACAACAATTTATTTTCGCATTTTTGTGGGTGCTTTCATATATATTTTTTACAAATTATTTTTTGATTTATTTTTAAAGCAATATAAATAAATATTGAGTAAATTATTTTTTTATTAAAGTAAATTATGATTTTCTCATGTCTGCATTGAACTTGAGTTACTATTATAAACGCCTCACTTATAGGAACTGAATTATTTTGGAGTAAATGATTTTTAGTTAGGATTTGTACAAGCAATGGAAAATGCTTATAATTTTTATTAATGTAAGTGTATAATATATTCCAATATAAATATAACGTATCGCTTATAACGCTTTTTTCTTTTGTCTTAGTTTCTTTAAAAGTCATAATGCATATTTTAGGAAAGGTAATTTTTTGAAAATTATTATTTTGAATATTGCAGCTTATTCACTTTTTTATTTAAGTGATTTTTAACTTTACTGAATCTTATAAATGAAAATGAATGTTAGAGGCATTCATATCGAAACAACTATATACCTTGTAACTATTGAACTAGCCATTTCATTATTATTAAAAGACTTGTTTCTCCAAAGTAAATGAAATGTTATTATGGATAAAATATTATATGAATAAATCCAATATTAGTTTTAATCACGTCTTATATGCGTTTTAATTGTTTGTATCAACAGAGAATTGTATATTTAATGCATGTATACATATTTTTTTATCAAATTAACCGGCGTTTTTACTAACTTTACAAAAATCACAGAAAACCCAAGATGCATTGTTATGAACGATTTATAGGGAAGAATGTAACAACAAAAATTTATACTCGAAACAACAGTTAAAGAATAACCTGTTATTTAAATGTGTGAAAAATTGTGATATTTTCTAGAAATTTACTATATTTCTAGATGTTCACCTTGCATTTATTGATAAACGAGATTGCTCAAAATTAAGAATAATATAAAGTTAATGATATTTTGATTAATGAATGATTGGTAAGAATTTTTAAATATAGTTAATAAACAAATTCTTTCAAGTAAATTGACAGATTATTTTTTAGTTAAAAAATTTAGTTTATAAGTTGTAGCTGTAAAAAAATAAAAGCAATGTTAATTAAATTTTTTCTTACATTTTCTTCAAGAAAATGTACGATGAAGAAAATCACTATACGCATTTTTTTCTCTCATATCTTTATTTCCATTACCTTAAATAATTTCGTGTCTTTTATTGAGATTAAGGAAAGACAAAAATCAAATTTTGTTCATAATTTATGTAATTAAACATACAGTAAAAGGCTAAATTGCGTTATGGAAATTCAGAAAAGTGAGTTAATAAATTTAAAAAATGGAAGTTAATTCATTTGTTAAAGATTTTTTAATATCCTTAATCCCTTTAAAAAATGTTAATGATTTTTAAAATAGTTTCTCCAATTCATTTGTAAAACTTTTTCATTCGCTTAAATCTAGTTTTAATTCACTGAGGTTCATAAATATACTGGCAGCTATTAATTTTAGATAAGGCAATGAAAATCATACAGCAGTTTTTTTTTTAATTTTATCTGAAATTACTTTAAAATAAATATTATAGAAAATACTTTATTAAATTCAAAACTAAGCAAATATATCCAGATAAAAAGGAAACAAATTCAAAATATGTTTGTCAACAAATTTAAAAAAAAAATGTTCAATGTTTAAAAGACGTTTTAAAAATAATTAATAATTCCTTGCATAAAGTATAGATGTCATTTCAACTTGTTTACTGAATTTTATAAACAATGTACATCTGTTTTATTTCACGTATCATAAACAGAAATAACAAGATGTTTTAATGAGGTATGTTGGGGTAAAACAGTTTGGAGAAGTCAGTGATCAATTGAAATAAATATTTATTTATTTAAATCAATTTTTAAACTGTAGATAAGTGAAAAGATCTTACTAGAATGTTTAGTTTCTGAGATAGTCTATATTTTTTCAGGGATGAGCATTAAAGCAGTTTTACCTCATGAACAGATTCCACTCCTAAACATAACAGAGCCTCCTATAAAATGGCTATTACAACCATTTATTCTTTGTAAAGCATACTAGTAATGGTTAAAATCAACTAGTTAATCTAAAATGCTGAATTTATCTTCACGAAATGTAAAATTTTTAATCTGTTTTCCTGTACCTAATACTATTACTATATGTAAAAAATTATACGTTTTGTCATGAATAATTTTCTGTAGATATTTTCAAGTTTGGTAAAATCACAAATATTAAAAACTTGTAACGGAAACATTTTAACATTTTATCAAATTTCTTGTGAAAAGAATTATTCAGTTGCTGTCCAGTGGCAAAAAAAAACAAAGAAAAAAAAATTGAATTGAATACCAACTTTTATAAAGTAAAGTACTGAAATTTTATTTCTCCTAATTAATTCTTGCTTTCAGCGTTATGAATAATATTGCTTTTGACATTTGTGTTATATTATTGAAAATAATTTTTAGAAAATACTGGCCAATATTTTTTACATCAAGAAATATTTTAAAATGTCAAAAATGTTGATTTAGCAACATTTTTGCCAAATTTATTTTTCATGTATTCCAGAAACTATAATTTTCCAACAGAAATTATAATATTCTAATGAGAAAGCTATGTATTGTGGATTTTTTTTTTGGCATTTGATCCTTACCTATTTTCTGTGCATTTTATTCCTAATTACCATTTTTTATTGCATTTTCACCTTAAGATATTTCATCTATTCAAATGTATTTCGAAAAAACAAACGTTTGCAATATAAATTCTACATCTTTTTTATTTCCTTTCGCTTACCAAGTAATTTGCGACTTTTTAAAAGACAGAGTATAAAATCATTTAAAAATATATTTAAAAATGTTATTAGAGGAAATATTAAAATATGTTGAAAATGTGATGCCTTGAAAATTTTAATAAAAATATTTATATTCATAGGCCAAAATTTGTGTTAAATATTTTTAAAATAATTTAGAATTCTAAGGTATTTCCGTTTTAAACATGTTATAACAAACTATTAATAACGAAATTCAATTTTATATTTAAACATATTGTTTGCGTCTAAAAACAATAAAAACCTTCTTTTACATTTATCAACCGCAGGCCAGAGTTAAAGCCAGTTGTATAATAAAGGATACCATATTTAAAATCAATTTTCAGTTTTGATTTTCCCTAGAAAATCACATAGAATTACGCATTTACAGCACCTTGATATTTTATCCCTTAGATTTTTTCATTAGTCTTTTTTACATCTTAATGTACATTATTTAGATTTTGTTTTACAGTATGACATGTAGGGTAAATTGATTTCGTATTACTAAAACTTGTTGTATATATTCTTAAAGTTTTTCATTATGATATAAATAATGAAAATTATTCGGTGCTTTAAGCAAAAATACATCAAATGTTTCTGTTTTACAAAAATCATCATCTGAAAACAGTTTATTTATTACCATGTGCATGTGTACAAATACTAATTTTAAAAATATTTTATTGCTATTTTAAGGAAACATTCGGGATAAGTGTATTTTAAAAATGGGTATATCACAATTTCGGTGTATGTTAACAATATTTTACATACGACAAGAACATTTCACTACTCATAACAACAAGGCAAATGATGTTTTATGTAAAACATTTATATGAGTCTAATAATTCAGAATTACGCTTCACAAAAAACAAAAGTAGATGTTTTGAATATTTTAAATGAGTTGTTTCAAATTATATCCAATTTAGAATAAAACTTTCCTCTTTCAAATATTGCTGAATTAACCGAAAATCAGCATTCTGTGAAATTTATATTTAATGCTTGTATTTTAAGTAGAACACAAAATAGTCCATAAAGGCTTAAACTAGTATTACTATGAGAATATATTCAGAGAGAGAGAGAGAGAGAGAGATTCTATAACAATGCTGCTTATACCATGAGACGACTTGACCATTTTCAAAAGATTGTTTCACAGAAAATACTTACGGCATACTATTGAAATCTGGATGTTTCTACCAGCTTATCCTGATCTATATTGTAAATGGTAAAAATAAAGTTCATTTCAAATTTTTTTTAAATTGTATTTCAAAATGCAATAAGTGTGACACATAGGACTACATTTTTTAAACCAAATTGTATTTTATTTATAAATTTGGACCAAATAAGAAACAAAGAGGAAGGTGACAGAATACCATTCATACATATTTCAATATGAATGGCAAAAATTAGTGTAGAAATTAAAGCAAAATTCAACTACATCTTAGTCCTTTGTCAAAAGAATTGACATTCATTTGAGACATCATTCTTAATCCGGATGCAAATATTCTGTAAGTACACAAAACAGATTTGATTAAAGGTAGCAAAGAATCATCTCATTAAAACATGCAAAAACTTCTCACCATAGAAGAACCATTAAGTGAACTTCTACAGGGAATGAAATGACGTAATGAATTACAAAAGATGAATGATGAATTGATTTTGGAGCTTTTTCAGTAGTGATTTTCTTTTTCTTTGAAATTCTCATTGAAGGAACAAAACTGATAAAGAAGAAAAGTAAGTAAAAGTACATATCGTGTTATGGGAGTGATGTCTGTTTCAATAAGTGTGTATTCAGTTTCTTCAGAATCGATTGAGATCAGATGATTAGATGAAATTCATAAATTTTCTCATTAATTGTGTTTCCCGTCAGAGGAATCGCAATCATGATTGCAATCTTAATCGATACATATTCTTTCTACAACAAAATTTGTAAATATTGTTCTAATTTTAAGTTTGGTAACAAAGCTTAAAATGTTCTTCCATGGGGAAGTTTATAAAAATGGGCACGAGCTTGCAAAAACGTGACTTTCAGTACCCCATAAAACTCTCGCTATCTATTTGTCTGTTATTGTCTTAGAAATTTCCATTGTTTAATTGATTCTAGATCTGATGTCATCATAATTCCAGCATCTAAATTACAAAAGTGGAATACACCGAAAATGAAATTTTCTTTGGTTGATGTAACAACTTTTGTTTTTCTCAAATGCTTTCCGGAAATTTTCATTTTAATAAGATTTCTTAATGATCCTTTTGTATGGGAAATTAATTTTTTCCAACTATCGGAGACAATTTTTACACAATTTAATTTAGTTCTAGATTTCAGTAGACTAACATTACTTGATACAAACACTAAACTTAATTGAGTTGACATTTCACATTACTGCAATACTCATTCCATTAAATCTGTGACAAATTACTTACTAAGACTTATAAAAAGATAATTAAAACTTTTTATTTTATCAAAAGATTAAGTATTATTAGTCTGCCTTATTCATACAATAGCAGCTCATGCAAGAGCTAACACTACCCGTTTATCGCGGGATCACGTTCAGAGAATTCTAAAATATGATTGATACAGGTCATGTCTGACCTTCAAAAAATAGTTATGCTTTCCTTTTGCTCATGATGCCTTACATAAAATAGGTAGTTAAATAAAGTAACCCTTTTTCTGTTTGTCATGAAGAAAACAAATGTGAGTTAAAAACAGTATTGTATGCATCATGGCCTTAGAATAGAATACAATTTCTACTGGTTTTATAAATCGCAAATTATAGTCAAAATTAATGAAAAATTAGGTAAAATATAAAATTAAATGATTGAATGATATAAAATTATGATATAGATGTTACCATTCAGTCATTTAATTTGACATTTAGCTTCCTATAGCTCTCAGAAACTAAATGATTTTTTTTTTAATTTTCAATGTATAAAAAAAAACATAAAATAATAAATAATACAAAAACAAAATAAAAATAATGTATTGTAAATAGTTGTATTATAATTTAGATAAGCTGTTTTATTATTTTTAAAATAAAATTATTAATACCGCTTTCAAAAGGAATAAAATAAATCTTTTACTTTCTTCCATCATCTAACATTTTAAACTTGGAATTTTCTTGAATTTGTCTTACCATTATTTCTTATTGACAAATCAAACCTAGTCATTCAATAAATTGTTTATTTAACATGAAATTAAAAAAGAAAAACTTTTTAGTTTTTCTCAGGTAACTTTATCTTATCGTGGGTAATTTTTACTCAGAAATATTTGTGCATACATATAATTATATGTACACATGTGTATATATATATATATATATATACACATATATATATATATTTATATATATATATTTATAATTCTTGAAAATGCTATAAATTTCGGTTTGAATTATAATTAAAATTTGATAGAACTAATTTAGAAAGGGAACAAAGTAAAATATTTAGAAAATTCGTAAAAAATTTTAATTTATTATGTAGAAAAAATAGAAGCTTAGTTGTCTAATATCAGAAACTTTTATAGTATTAAAATATAAGGTATGTTAAAACATATATTAATATTTAAAAATAGTAATAAAAAAGTAAAATAATTATAATAAATAATAAGAGAAATACTTGTAAATTTATTCTATAAATTTGTATATATTATTGCGTATATTATAAATTTGTGTATATTATCTAGAAAATATTAAGTAAAATATTATCAAACTGGAATACATTTAAATCACTTTGATGTTATTTTCTTTCAAAGAAAGAGTCTCGAAATGGAATATTACTTTCCTTTGAAGAAAGATTCAATGTAATCTAAGTTCCCTCTCTCTCTCTATCGATCCCTTAGAAGTTTAAATGTTCGTATTTGTTAAATCAACTAAAGCCATTAAATGAGTAATTTCATAATTTCAGATTTTACAGCAATCCATCAAATATGGGTTGAATTTAACACATTGCAGTGAAGAGCAGCTGCTACTTCTAAGGGACTCGAGACAGCTGCCTAACGCATAAATCTTTTTGCACTAGTTAACTCAGGATAGACATTTAAGGAATTTTAAAATGCAAAAAAATAAAAAGCTTTTTAAAAAATACGTTATGCAATTTCCCTTTTAACATAATTTAATTAGTAAAATCTTACTAAGTGAGCTCTTTTGGGGAAATTTATTCACCAAACGAGACATGAGCGTTTTCCTGAATATAAAGAATTTCCAAAAACCTAGTAAGCAAAGGCTGTTGTAAAGCATTACAACATTTATTATATTCTTTGCAGAGGGAAGTTTCTTAGAGAGATAAAAACCAAAGAGATTTGCAAACACCCGTACTCATAAATGTGCAGGTAGAAAAATGAATATTTCACTTATTGTTTCAAGATTGCTTCATAAATAATCGAGAAATAAGAAATGTACTCGTGGTTCCAGCCCACATTATACCAGATCATGTCCCACAATTATAGAATCATTACTATATTACCTAATCTTCTTGCATATTTGGGAAATAAGTACAGTTTTGTAAACATATCATTTCATAATATTTATATATTTATAAATACAAGAAGATTTCATTCATGTAGATGATAACGTAGCACTAACGTGTCTTTTATTTTAAAATAAAGATTGATAGTTGTAGATTGAAATCTGTTGTGTTTGTAGGGACGTTTCTTGCTTCCTTACACTTAAAAGTTTATATTAGCGTCGATATAAATTTGTGAGTTGGGAAAAAACAAGCCGTCTATGCAATGAACTATTGCTTCATATTTTTGAAATAAAAAAGTAATTTTGCTTGAAATATCATTACAAGTTAAAAATAAGTCAAATTAGCTCTTGAATCATTAAATTACTTGTAATCACTACACAAAATTGGTCTATGATATTTATACACACATAAATAGCATTAATGAGTTATAAATGCTTAACAAAATATATTTCGAATTAAAATTTATATTTAAGTTAACATATTACTATTATACTCGTATGAAAAATTTGCATTTAAACTTATAAACACGTATAATTTGAATTATTTATTTCATGATTCCACTGTCTAACTTCAAACAACATTTCTAAGAAAAATTAAATTCTTGTATTTGTGCACAAATATTTTAGTTCGTCTCAAATTATTTTTAGCTAGTTTTTATTCTGTTTCTACAGATTTTGATGGACGATGAATAAAATTCTGAATTTTGCTTATAGACTGATTAAATATATTTATATTACTTTCAGCGTAATGTTATTACTAAATCTCTTTTAATTGTCATTTTCAACTTATATATATGTTATTTTAAATCGCATTTCAAATATAATTTATTTTTCTTCGTTTACAAACAGCAACTTTTTCTGAACAATAATCACACGATATTTCATCATTAGTTCACAAGCCGTTTGTAATTTTTTCTTCCAGGTTAGTATTATTGTTTTCAGTCGGCTTTCTAGATAACTTAGATAATTCAGCCTTCAAATATTTGTTACAAAGTGGCATTTTGATTGAATTCATAAAAGTTGTCATTACTTTCATTAATACTCTGATCATAATTGTTTATATTTTTTTTAAATATTTTATTAATATGTATTTTTGTTACTTATTGTAAGGTTTCAGGGTGAAAATGTTTAGTGGCTGGATGTCAGATCCGAATTACTGATTTTTTGATGAAATGTTATTTGTATACTTTATACATTTTTACTTCTGTTCCCTCCTGAACAATGTTTGAGAGTATCGTTATATTTTCATACATGCAAAATACAGAACTGTGTGAGTTGACAGTGAAATGAATTAATTGCGATTAAAAAAAAGTTTAGTACAAATTATATTAGTATATTTTCTACAAAATTTCTTATATAACATACATATTTCAGTCTTAGATACTTTCGTATACTGTTTATTACGCCCGTAAGAATTTAATAGCTTTTTTAATATTAGATTTTTCCAATTTAATTTATCGCATATTCCACATGCTTATAAATGAATAGAATGCTAGTAATTATAAGAGCATAAACGCAATTTAGAATTCTAAAAGGAATTGTAATTTATAATTAAGATAAAAAATAAAAGACTGATTTATGAAAGAAAAATTACATTTCATTCAAACCAAATGAAAGTATCTCTAAAATTACTAAATCCATATAAGAAATTAGTACCAGCAATAAAAAGAAAATGTTAATTGAGAATAACAAAAGTGAAATAAGATATAAAACTTTATTTATCGAAAAATTAAAGTACTTTAAATTCAAATAATTCAAAAAATCTTCGTATTTGTAAGAAAAATTGGCGAATTCAATTAGACTGAACTAATTAAGTTACGTTTACAACAAATCTATGAAAAAGAAAATACTTACATTTAAAGAAATTTAAACGAAAAGCTAAAAGCTAATAAAGTGTTATATGCTTTCGAAACTTTCTGATAAATTTATAACTTTCAATAGTATATTACAAGAAAATGCAAATAACTATAATTAGCAAATATTTATTTCTTAAATTACTTGACTTAATTTGGAGGACTTTTAAATCAATATATAATATTTTATCTTTGTATAATATTCAGTATATATATATATATATATATATATATATATATATATA
>JAPDSC010125061.1:0-34546 GCA_026290005.1 Latrodectus geometricus | reverse complement strand
AGAAAACGAAATTATTCTATTTCTGTAAAGAAAATACAGAAATAGAAATGAATTTATTTTTTTATATCTCATTATTTTATTATTTTTACATTTTTTAACATAATAAGAAAAATTTAAGCAACTTTTATATTTGCTATTGAAACTCTCGGACTACAAACGTTTCAGTCAACTAATGAGAAGTGCTTTGTAAGATTAGCAATTGCATTTTTTTTTTTTTTTTGGTATAAAATCAAGATTGTAAGTCAGAATAGAGTAGAGATTTAAAATAATCTCAACATAATATTGTGGTTTCTTCTGCTTATCATGTTTTCTATATAACATATTTTACAACATTCCTTATAACATATTTTTCAAACTGTTAATTTCCTCACTTGAAATTTGGATTATTTTGACACTAATTTTCATTTCCTTATAATATAAAATGGATAGTTTTAAATAGGTATTATATAGAATATTGCCCAAGATTAAAAATGTCTTAGTTTTAGAATTGATAATTTGCGAAAGTAAATGTGCATAGAGAGAGAAAGAGAGATAGTTGTGTAAAAAAAGCTGTAACATATAATTTATCAATTGAAGCACATAATTTTATATTTTAATTTTGAAAATAATTTTTATAGGCAAAAGCATTTATAAATCTCTATATTTTTATCATAATTACTTCAAGTTAGTTATATAGGGGTTATATTTTCATGTAATTCTAAGACAATTCACACATTTTTCATTTATTTTACTTTGCTTGAATTGATAATTATCATTTAATACCAATTATAAATATCTTATAGCACATGTAATCATAGTAGTTATTTTCATAAAGAAATTTTTCATTAGAATGGAGCAAAATTAGTAATAACTTGCATAATTTTGAAAAATTTTAAAACTTTTTTGCAAAATTATTTCTTTTAGCAAATAAAATAATATCAGGATACGTTACCAAGATTTAACAAATAACGGCATCTTGAAAATTTTGTTTTAATTCTCTAACGCTATTCTTGTGAAAAATTGGTTTTTGATTTACCTATATTTTGCTTTTCTATATTTTTAAATTTAAATTTAATTTTTATTAGGAAGATATATTAATTTTATTCCAAAATATAAATTCCAAATTTAATTATAATATGGAAGTAGTAAGTAAGAGATAATATTCTCTTAAAGAGACATTGGATTTAAAGTATATTGTGTTTTAAGTAATTATTAATAGTCATATTGTTAACTAAATAAAAAACATTTTCCCAATCTGTAAATCGCATTGAATTGAAGATGCTAATGCTGAGAGAACATTTTTAACGGAATCCTCACATATTAACTTAAATAGATAGTTAATTGAAATATAAAATAAAATGAATTTAATGGTGTGTGAATAATATGTTGTTACCTTTTTAAACTAAATGTTATATGCTGTAAAATAATCATTTTATGTCATGGGGATAGTTTATGTATCAATTAAATAAGTTTAATCTTCAAAATATTGAATGACTAAAGTTAATATTTGTAGTCCCAATTTTCAATTACATTTTTCCTAGAAGATCATACTTTAATTTTCTCCGTAGAATCGTAGAAAAGCGTTTTTTGTGTAAATCAATACACATATCACAATAGAAAATGAATTTTATTTGAAATGTGCAAGCCAAAAGCATTTATTTATTTTTATCTTAGTTTAGAAACTTTCTACGACGCATACAATTGATTCAATAAATTTCCTTGAAAACAATTGGAACTTGTAAATTAGTTTTTCTAGCTCAAATTAATTTGGAACAACTATAGTTCTTACTTAAACTTGCATTTTCGTGATAATAGCCATCGAAGCGTAAAATAAGAAAGGTTAATCATGTATTTTACCTTGAATTTAATTAAATATCTTGACAGGAACTCAGTGCAATTCTAAAAATCATGAATATTAAGAAAGTAAATCACATTTTCAAGAAATGTACTTTTTTATTTTTATGTATTATTTTCTCGAAAAAGCAAATTGCTTTTTATATTTAAGTGACAAAGGGAAAAGAACATTTACAATTAAAATATTGAATAGCATATTGCAGGAAAAGGTATAAAATATGTGTCTAAATAATGAACATATTCTTTAATTTTCTTTCAATAAATAAGAAAATTGAATAGATTCCATAAATTCCAGAATACACTGAGTTTATAATGTGAAATTGCTCTTATGAATGTATTCACATGTGTATTCCATATTCTATGTATAAATTATATGCAGATTATGATATAATAAGTATATATGAGTGTGTGCGGGTGTGAGCGTATTCTTAAAGCTCCTTGTTTCTATATTCAATGTTTTGCATTCTGTACTCTTAGACCTATAAAATCTTTATTTACTTTTAACAATTAAATAAAACTGGATAAATGTTGCATTCTATTAAGATGGATGCTTGAAAATGTTTACTATTTTCTTTCTTCTGACACATGAAAACAACCAATTACTTAAACTTCTTTTGAGAAACCATGCACAATAGGTTTACAATTAGTTTTCATTGACTTATAGCTGTTAATTTATAGACTATATAGCATCTCTAACATCCAACTGTGCTGAACATTGTTTCTATAAGTCACATATTTAGAAGGAAAATTTCTTTGTTACACTATAAAGTTTTCTTTGTATCCACATTATTATAAACAGTAAATCTGAGGTTCTCATAGATCATAAGAGATATTAATGACATTATAATGAGTGCTGTGACATTAAATTATCATTGGCGAATAAACGTCTCTCTGATTTCTTACTTTCTCTTAAATTAGCCAATAATTCTATTATGGAAAATTGCTTTGCTTAAAAGGACTATAAATATTTTTCAGAAGTGATATTTTATCTGTTAATTGGTTAAGAAAGTAGTAAAAAAGACGAAATATGGTATTGCATCGTAAAAATTAAATTTAAATCAATGAAACAAAAATAATGAGCTCATCTGAATTCCAGCTTATATTGATTATAGAATAATTGATTAAAATTTCTTAGTAATTAAAAAAATTAATATAACAGTGTAATAAGTTTGATTCTTATAGTGATAAGTTTCAGTGTGATAAGTTTTTTATTCTAAATTTAAGAAACATATAGTTTAGTGTATAATGTTATTTATTTTTGAATTAATAAGCATAAAATATTCTTATATGCGTACACTTTAATTATAAAGTAAATTTAGACTACATAAAAAAATCATTTTTAATTCACGGCTAGTTACATATTTTCAACTGTCTTTTTGATGAGTTTCAAAAAGTTTAATTTTTAATACTAAAAATCATAAATTCAAAGGGTTTAATAACAATAAGATTTTTTTTAGATTTAAAGTCAACTTGTATGATTTTCCAGAATGTAAAATTAATATAAAAATTAAGAATAATATTTTTAAGGAAATTTGTCCTTCATATTTACTACTAAGAAGTGACATAAATAACCATGTATACAAATCATACCTTATAAAATACAATTATTGGAATTTCAATAAACTAAATCTGTTATATCATTTTATAACTGTCATATAATTTCATTCATTGCAAGCTTCCTGACACAGAACAAAAATGAATTGGTAACATTAATCGTGAAATAATTGTAATAAGTTACTCTATATGTGTTTACTAGGTATTTGTATACATTTCAAAAAATAATTTTTTATTATGGCAAATATATATTAGCCAAACTTATAGGTTAATCATTTCAAATTCACTTCAACTCTAAATTTATTTTAGTAATTTCAGCTCTAAATTTGGCCTGCTGTTTATTAATTGTGTGAACAAGTCGTCATTTTCAAAAAAAATGATAAAGGAATAAAATTATAAGAAATAAAAGATATAATATATTTTAACAACGACGAAAGTACTTGAAAATTCTTCTATACAATGTGTTAATTAATTTTTTCAGCTTTATAAAACTAAGTATTTAAGGAATTTTGATTAGATTAATTTTGATTATATTGTTTTTATTTTGAATTTTCTTTAAATCACTCGCGTATTTTCATTTAATTAGAAAACACTTTTTAAAACTATTTCAACTGTATGGTAGGGAAAATTAAAAAATTGGCTGAGCTTTTTTTTCAACTATTTATTTCTTTACGTTTCTAATTCATTGTTTCTTTTGTCTGGTGTAAATAATAACAATGAAGACTAATTCAAAACACTAATAAAATGCATGAATTAGTAAACATTCATGTTCTTAAAATACGTATAACCAAGTATATTTTTAAATGAAAATAATTTAGGCAACAGTGAGGATTATTTTAAATTTATAGAAGCATTTTTGAACATGCAATCAAATATATTCTTCAATGATCCTACGCTGTATCTTGTTGTAACATTATGTGCTTCCAACCATAGATGATATAAAAAAGTTCAACTAAACATTTTAAACTTATTATCGTTATTTTATTTTTATCAATGTATTAATAACACATCTGAAATTAAGTTTTTAATTTTTATACCAAAGTGCAGTAATCTATAAAGTTGAAATGAAATAAGAGAGTAATTAAATAAAAAAACAAATTATATACTTAACTATATATTTATTCTAGAATAAGTGGATTTTTTACTAGTATGTATTTAAATTCTACATATATGAAATATTAAATCCTACAGAAGGTAATATTTTATAAAAATAATAAAGTATTCAAATGGAGGGCAATAAGTAAAGTAATTTGAAAACACAGATTTCAACTGTACGGAAGACAAAATGATACTTCCTCATGGAAAATGTTACATTTAAGCCGATAACATATGTATTTTGATAGCTGATCTAGCAAAAGTTGCATATGAAAGAGTTTGATTTGTTACATACATTAGTTTTAGATAAATAAATATTAGCATTTAACTTTTTTACTATCAAAAGATAAAATTGCTGTTTGATCAAAACAAAATATTTGATCCACCAATTTTGATATTGAAAATACACTACCTTCTTGAAAGCCATTTAAAGTTGAAGAAACAGTAAAGGTATTGATTGAGGCAAACCAGTAAAGACCAACTTTAAAATCATTAAGAGACTAAATTTATTTAAATAAATAGGTCTTATCCAATTGAAATGACTACATTTATTCACAAAGCTCAGCATATAGGATCCTTATGTTTCTTACAGAATGATATTTGCTTCATTCCATTGACTTCTGGGATTTACTTCACGAATGTCAAGAAAATGGTCCATTTTAAAAACTCATCAGTACTGGGAGCTAGAAATGACTTGTCAATAACAATGTTAAACGCAAGAGTTAATGGAGAAAAAAGATGAATTGGTTCGCGAAGTAGTTCGAAAACCGATATTCTTCAAAAAATATAATGCTATCTGTTTGGCGAGATTTCAAAAAAATTTTTCTTTTTTAATTTTATTAAAGAAGTGTACTGTTAACAGCGGACAAATTGAATTATTTACTTAGTGAGACGAAGAACATTGTAAGCTCAAGAAGTTAATTTTAATAAAAAAGAGATAAATTTTATATTTAATAATGCAATTATATTTCTCCTTTAAACATTTTAGTTTTATAACTTTTACTATAAAATATTTTGAAATAATTTTAAAAAATATTTCAGTTATACTAAAATCAATAAAACATTCCTCACTCCAAAAATTTTGCTAAAATTTGTTAAGAAAATTTAAGGATAATCCTAAACTGGATATTCATTATTCTTCTATTTTTGAATTTTTGAAAAGAGAATTTTGCAAACTTTACTGCTGTTTTAAAATATACTTGAGTTTTCAAAGAATACTTTGCCGAAAAGGGATACTTCGTTATTTTTTAAAATCCACTCTCTAAAATATATAATTTCTACTACACAAAATTTGAGAAAAATTTTCAAGGCAATACTTTTCTTAAGACTCAAAGTCTAATTCAAAGTGTTATTTATTAAAAATTAAAAAAAAAAAATTCAATAAAATTTGTTTAAATTTTTTTATTTAGCAATTTTTTAATTTAACATTGCATTTTATTTTTAAGCATCAAATTCTTGTCTGGAACACATTTAGACAAAATAATAAGTAAATAATTAATAATAAATTAAGAAATAAGTTCAAATGACTAATTAATGTAGATTTTTGGAAATTTCAGTGTCCTGTTACCCTTTAAACAGAAGGAACTGGAATTGATCAAAAGATATATCCATGAAGATATTGCGAGACTTAATACTAGTTTGTTTATTCACCAAAAATTTCTACAGCTTGATTAACATATACTGTATTATCCATCATACTCTCCAGATCTGGGATATTTTGAATATTGTTTGTTATAGTCTCTATAAAATATCTGATACTATAAAACCAAATGAGAAACTCAAATATCACCTGAATAAATTTTTTTCCAGAAAATCACAAACATTTTTTGAGCGTGAAAACAAACTTCCTTTAGAGAGATGGCAAAAAATATATGTCCAGCATAGACAATATATAGCTTAGAATATTTGTTCACTACAAGAAAATCGTCTGCAATTTCAAAAAGAAAAAAAAAAAGAACAAAAATATTTTCTGGACAGTCCAATATATTTAACATTAATAATCAATTGTAAATATTTTTTTTTAAATAAAAAGTTATTTGGAAACTTTAAGATGAAAAAAACTTAATTTCAATTCATTTAATATTAAAAATACCTTTATCCAGAAAAACTGAAAACAAATTTTCTTACTTCTTTTTGTAATTTTAAATTCTTACCAAATGAACAAATCTTTTATAAAAAAATTGAGCTTTTAAGATAAGTAACTTAGATTAAAGTTAAATCATTCGATTTTTGATGATGATATTTTCTTTTCTTTTTTTCTTTCGTTTTGAAAATTGAATAGATTATTGTTTAAGAGATACTATTTATTCCTTTATTAGTCCATATTTTACTGTGCGCTTAAATTGAAATGGACCAGCTAAATAATAGGAAAGCAGATCAAGAATAAATTTTGTATTTCTTATTGACGTGAAAAATATTATATTTCTGCTAATTTTGATATGATATATCACATGAATATAACGAAACTGATAAAAACTACTTTTACATTTTTAAATAATAGTGAATTTATTTAATTAATTGCAATATTCATGTAAATAATGCTAACAAAATATGTGTGGTTAAGAACACTATAAATATAAATATGAATCCCCAAAGAAATAAAAAATGTCTTTCTTGACATGTTCAATTCTGAAATGTTTCACTTCGAGTTTCATTTTGAGTTTCACGGATATTGAATTTTTTAAGTTACGCATTTTGACAAGTCAGTGGATGATGTCTAAGGAGATATAACCTTTTTACAAGTAAAATCTCTGCATATATATAAAGAAAGAGAGTGTTTATTGTTACAGAAAAGCACAAATTACTTTTTTAAAATATATATTATGACATTTATATTAGCAATAAAATTATAATTGCATAAAAATTTAAGAAACCATTCCTTTTCTTCTGACATTATAACAAGCATATGTTACAAAGTCTACGGTATTTTAAGCATTTTCCTTCTTCAATAGTTATTCACATCTAGCATATATTAAAACACGTATGTACAAAAATAGAATTTATAATTTGAAATATTTAAAAAAATAATAGGTTATTTTAAGGTTTGATGCCCTTAATTCTATCAATATATAATTTCATTGTTGGAAAAATTTTTAATCTTTATTGCAACAAAATAGCCAATAAGCACCTAAGAAGCACTTAAATATGTATACTCTTTTTAAATGTAAATATTATGGGTATCTGATTTAATTAAAACACGAAGAGGAAAAACAAGTTAAATAATCTTCAATTAAATTTTTTAACTACCTGAAATTTGAATCAATATTTCGAATTGTTATTAAATAAGAAATCAATGTTAAACATGCAAAATGTTACTATACTTTATAATAGCAAAAAAAATATTACTATATTTTTTTACTTAATATAATTTTCTATTTGGAAAGAAATTCCATATTTTGTTATACTTTCTTAAAATTAAATATCTATAATAATAAATAATAGAGATAGTAACATTAGATTTTAAATTTACTCAATGTTAAAAATGATCATTTGCATCATTTTTTGACACAATAACATACTGAATATATTGTAGTCTTATGACCGAATAAATTTAAAAGTTTTCAGAAGTAAATTTGGGATATTATGTAAGATGTCAATGAAGATTATGTATATCTATAAAAATATCATAATAGTTTCTTATTTTACTGAAACACTTTAACCTTACTTAAGCATAACTTTACATTTAAGAAATGCCATTGATTATACGGGAGAAGAATAATGTCTTCAATTGTTTTAAATTAAAAGTTTTTTGTAATTTAATGCTTTTTAAATCATAGTTTAAGATGAAGAGGGAAGCATGAGCTTATTTTAAAATTTAAAAAGATTCCTTTTACAAAAACTAGTTCTTTTCAGTTATCTCACACATCCTTGAAGGTTAAACACTCGATTAATCATCATTAAAATAAACTCTGGAGGGATACTCTTTGAAAATCTGGTGAAAATGTTATCTAAACTGTAACAGAATTGAGATTCATTGATAAAGAGTAGAGTAATCAAAGATGTTTCAAAATAATATAAAACGTATATTTAAATCTAGCCTTCTCATACTAGGTCCTTAAATGTAAATCAATTTCGCGTGAAAGTGAAATCCAAACCTGAGTCTGCTTTAATTTAACTGCTGAAAATGCTTTGCTTGAAAAAAAAGATATCACTAATTAAACCTTGTTGTCTCAGTTTAGGTAACTTATATCTTTATCATAAACTTTTTCCTTTTTTATTCAAAATTATATATACATACTTCATAAAAAGCATAAATGATATATAGAATTATATAATTTATTTTTGATCGTTAATATTAAAAAAAAATTCATAATTTTTTTAAAATTAAAACATTATTCAAGCTATTGACTCATACAATCTTTCAAATGTTACCATTTTAAAGCAAGATTTGCAAATCAGCGAATGTTATAAGAAGGTAGAAAATACTCTATGTTTAGTATTTTATTGCCGTACTTTCTGAAAACATAATTACATTCTTTTTAAAAAATTCCAGCCATAATTTCTGTTAATAGAGACATGTAGTTTCATAATTTTAAATATATCTTCGGGTCAAGAATATACTAACAAGTACAGCACTTGGAATATTATTTATTTAAAAATATAGAACATATAATTTTCAATATCTAAAGTCATTTGTTCCCGAAAAAATATTTTATTAAACAGTTTTAAGATGGAAAAAAAGTTAAATTCCGATGAAAAATAAATATCAATTCATCAACATTATATAAAGTTCAGAAATGAGAAGTTTTGGTACCATTTTGTAAAAACTCTTTCCTTAAACCTAAATTTTGCAAGCATTATTTCTATAGCACAATATTGTGGGATAGGGCTTTTTAAAAATTAATATTTCTTTTCTAAAAATGAGTTTATCTATGATTTTTAAAACTCTCTTATATTATTTTTATTTAAATAAAAATAGTATAAAAGCTATTTATGTGATTATTTAAAACTAAGTAAAGTTGTTTCCCATTAAATTTTAATTTAAATCACCAATTCTTATTTTACAGATTTGATTCTTTTTGTAAATCTGTGTGTAAATGGAAAATAATAAGAAATAAGATCTACATTTATCTCCTGATATATACGGCTCCCTATGCTTAAACATTTATTTATCACATCATAAAAACATCATAATTCAGACAACAAGTATAAGGATATATTTTGTTACAATCATTTTTATGTACATAATAGAACATATTTTCTTTACAGGGTATAAATCATAAAAAAATTATTCACAGTATAAATATATATTTTTAAAAGCAAACTACAGTTAGAAATATAATGCTTACTTTAGAAATATATATGAATGAAAATGTTAATTGCATTTCGTAAATCTAAATCAGTTCTAATAAATATTTTTATTTCTTCGTTAATATCAAATAATTTTGTTACATAAAACTACTTTAAGAATAGTTGTTCATTTAAAAAAGAAAACAAACTTTTCTCACTTTTCTTTTTTTAAATTTTGGAGAAACTTTTTGGGCAGAAATTAATAGTTTTATACTTAGTGAAATGGAAATCAATATTTTTTCCGTGAAAAGGCTTAATCTTAATAAAAGTATTCCCCAGATTCAACAGAATTGAAAACTTTACTTTTCTTTGAGTTCTTCTATATGGCTTCCTCTATAAAAATCTTTGCTTTTTATTTTCTCTAACTACAATTCTTTATTTTTTTTAAAAGAAATAAATGTTATTCATTAATTTCTTTAAAGATGTTATGTATTGCGAAAATTCGTGTCGTAAATTTTCATTATAACTTTTATTAGGGCATAAGAATTCCTTGAAAATGAAATTCAAAAATAAATTTTTACTATATTTAACACATTATAATTATAAGTTATACATATACGAAACTCAATAGTTCTCTCTCAATTCAATAGAGATAAAATAACAATCTCGTTATTTGATTTTTCTCTTGGCTGATAAGGTTTATGAAAGAGAAATAGTCCAGAAAAGATTTATAAATAAAGTGGATTCCACAGCTCAACAAATATCATTGCTTAAGAAAAGAATCATATTTATTAAATTATAAACTATAGGCTTAAGAAATAACTGAATAATTTAGGATAACTAGATTAGAATTACTATTTAAGCTTATGATAATATTTAATTAATAATAAAAATCTAAAAACAATATATAAGAACGCTATTAGTTTTCCATCTTTAAAAGGAATATCATTCATTATGGCTGTCTGTCATAAAATATATAGTATAATTATACTGTAAATTTTTGTTACATTAGTCTAGAACAAGATAAAAAAAATTCATTCAAAGTTATTAAAAAAAGTCAATCCTTTATATGTTTTATATGAAAAATATAATCATGAATTAAAATTATTCCAAAATATTTTCGTATTGAATTTCAAGTCTTTTTTATTGTCATATCATTTATGTATACTTAATAAACATTAAACTCTATAATGTTCCTGTAAAATGAGAACCACACAAATAATGATTATGTAAATCATTACATTTTTTTTAAATTTTGTTTATTGTCAGATTACATTTAGTTTATTTTTAGATGAGGTTATATATGTGCATGTAATTAATTTATTATGATTATCAATATTTTTATATCGTAAAGTGAAATAGTGTTTTTCTTAAAATATTGAGCTGTTTCAAAATTAAAATACTTTAAGAACTTTGACAATATTCATATGATTCTAATATATAAATTAGCAAGAAAATAATCAAATTTTAATTTCAAAATTTTTCTCCATAAAATTATTTTTATTTTATTTAAAAATAAAAATAAATTTTAATTGTCAGAATTCCCTTGAAAAGAAAGTTTTAAATCGAGTGAAATTTAATTCTCATAAAAATCAATATAATATTTAAATAAATATATTCTATAACAATTGAGAGTTTTCATATTTAAAATCTGAAGATTAGTGAAATTCCAATTCTATTTTAAAATTTTAGGATACAATGATATTCTGCCCAAAATTATAAAAAACAATTTCTGCTGTAGTTTTTATGTTAAAAACCACTTTTCATTTATTACACTCTTCGTAGTTCATTTATTTTAGGTAATTTTCCTAATTCATTTTATGAAAAAGTCTTCTTACACTGAAAAAATGGGAATCTTTTTTTTAATCATAAAATCATTCAGTTTGTAAAAGTGCATTTTTAATAACCGTCTAGGACATATAAATTAGAGAAATTGTTTTACATCCGATAAAATAATTTTTGTTTATAAAATTATCATTTCAATATATTATTTGAAATACTTCGGATAATTTTTAAAACATAACCTTCTAATCAGAATCAGAAATTATTAATAAAAGTGCATTTTTTTCATACTAATCTAATTCTTCCATGTTTTGTTAATACATTAAATAAAAGTTTAGCATTTTATAATTTAAAAAATTAATAATAAATTTAAATAAAATAATACTAAAAAAAACAATTCGACATTCTTATAACTATTAAATTTACATCGACTCTGCTTCAGCAATATGTTATATTTCTTATAAATGTTTAAATCTTTTTTTATAGTATAAAAACTGTTTGTGTTAGAATGTAAATTAAAAAACGGTAAAATGTTTAATTTTTCATAATTAGTTTTTTTAATGAGTTTGAAAGGATTTTTTCAGTTTATGTTCCTTGTAATTTTACTTGAAAATATGAATTATGAAAATATTATAGGTTTCACCTTTCAGTAAATTTAGGTCAAAAAAACTATCAATTTATAATAAATATTCATTAATTCAGAAACTGAAAAACATATCATTAGTTAATAATGGTATAAAAGTATTTTTCTAAGTATACAAAACTTTTTAAAAGTGTTTTCCATATTTGCATTTATTATTTCTAAAATTTTGAGATTATTCATAATTAGGTATTAATAATTGGCAAATGTTTCTGCAAAATATTTAAATTCTGATTGCTTTGTTGCCAAAATATATCAATACATATAAACAGGGGATTTTTAATTTTTATACGAAGATATATAACTTTAGTAAACGCAATACTGAATATTTAAATATATTAATCGCAATGCTCAGCTTTTTGTTGGAAATTGAAATAATTTTCTTCTATTCCTGTGTCTTTGTAGACATCTTGTAATGAATTAAGTGAATAACTGTTGTCTACCACGTGAGAGATAATAAGGTCCTCGGAGAACGCCAAGAATGAAGTTATTTTTGGCATTTGATCAGATTTAAGGCGAAACTTACTTTCTTGAATGTTCTTGTTGCTATCAAACAAATTGATTAGTTAGTAAGATTAATCAGCTAACTATTTTATTGATGAAGATTAACTCACTGTTGCTCAGCTAATAAGTAATTATAAAAACACATAAGAAACTCCAAACTTTATTCTTAATAAATTGTTGTGAATAATCTAATAATAATCTTATGATAATAATAAGATTAAATTAAAATGTTCAATGCAATAGTAGTTAGATTTATCATAATATTGACTTAAAAAAATAGTTATACCAACATATTTAAATCTTTTTTGGAAGGAAAAATATTTACAATATGAAAATTTTCTGAGAATTTTTAAAATGAGAAATGTTAAATTAAAATTTAACCATTGTTGAACTATGGAAAATAAATGCCGGGTACTCTCGACTTTTAGGATGGATACATAAGGATGTCTTGGAATCTTTACTTTTTATGGGCATCTTTCTCTGAAAAATCTTTTTAGAAGGAAAAAAATGACGTTTCTAAAAGTTAGATTAAAATGTATTTGTTATTAAAATTTGTTCAAAGGAATTTTACACAAAAGAAAATATACTATTTAATTTTTAATGCAATTGAAATATTGTCAACTTTATATTATTGTTCACTAATTAACTATGTTTTCCCATGAAAACGAATATTTTTTAGTATAAACAATTTCAATTTCAATTGGAATATAAAATTCATTCTTAAAAAAATCTTTCATAACTTCACCTCTTTTTAATGCAGATATATACTATAATTAATTATATTTAGAATAAAATGCTTTCCCTTTACATAGTCATTCTTACGAACATTACTAATTACTGTTATTATTAATGTTAAAAACAGACTGAATGCGTTGTAACTAGCACTGAAATTAATCAGAATTTTTTGAGTTTTGTCTAATTGTTATTTTTAATACCATACAATTAGTTCAATTGAGAATGATACATTAAAATGGATTTCGAAACATTACAACTCTTCACTCTTTTGATACGAATGCATACACATTTATTATTTTGTCACCAATAAACTTAAACACATTTAACTAATAAGAATGTATTTCTTTTTAAAGTAGCTGGTTCTGCTAAGTTATTCAAAATTTGTTTAAATAGGAATGAAACTCACCTGTAAATAAAGCACAAGCTTACATGTCAAGCTTCCAAAAAACCATGTCTCCGTGACATCCCATAATACTGTGGGAGGTAAACATATTAAAATGACCAGGAAATCTGCGAGAGCTAAGTTGACGATGAAGTAATTAGTAACAGTTCTCATGGTGTGGTTTCGGTACACAGAAACACACACCAATGCATTGCCTACCAATCCTACGATAAATACAGTTATATGAAGAGAAATGAGTACCCATTCCGCAGAGGAAGGATATATGTAATCTTCAATCATTGCAAGATACTCATCATCAGATACACAATATTCATTACTGCATGCAACACTGTCATTCTCTATGAAGGAGAGATTTGAATTACTTGATTCCTCGTAATTCATTTCAAGTATTTCTAGTGGAGATGAAGAAGTTGATAAAGGGCTGTGGTCCCGATGATGCATGATACCTGTAATTAAATATAATTATTACAAAATACTAAATTTAAAACTACATTATGTTAAAATTACATTGGTAAGTGCCTTGTTATTTACACAACACCCTGTCAAACATTACGAAATGTTACGAGCAAAATTATTACTTCATAAGGGAAAATTTATTGGAGAAAATAAAACATTTAAGTCTAATTTTATATAAATCAAAAGTCATAAGAAATATTTTATTCAATCACATTCTAACAACTGATAAAAATAATCTCTTATTGATATTTTTTTAATTTAATGTAACAGCGAAAGTTTTCATAAATTTACATTAGAAATAAAAATAATAAAATGTTAGTATTTATTATGTTTTTCATTTTACAAATTCAAATTCAAATTAAATTACATAATTCAAAATTAAATTACATAAATCAACCATATTAAGCTTATGCTTAAATGTATACAATGAAGATTATTTTTATGTCTCTGATTGTATTTATAAGTTAGCAGTGGTTATTAGAATTTTAAAAATTACATTAAAGATTAATGCAATTAAATTAGTTAAATTTTCATTCATATTTTTAATCTACATCACAAATCCTAAACTATTGTCACAACTAAAGGAAAATGTAGATTTATTTACATACTTTCTGTTGTAGATATGAAGTTCTTATTTAACTGAATGATATGCGAATTCAATGTAATAAGCATCACTAAAACAAACTGCTGTAATTCTGCCGAATATTTCTAAAGCAATACTTTACTACATTAATAAACATGAATGTTTATATTGTAATTACACGAATAATTTAAATGTTAGAAGTCACATATATGGGTGTATTATTACAGTTTCTATTATTAGAGTACATTTTTAAAGTAATCGTAGCAGAGATTCATCTGACATTGTGTGTCAAACCTTTTTGAACAACAAATGAAATTTTTACCGTCATTTAATAAAGGCAATTTGATCATATATGTTAGCATTTAAAATTATACATTCAGTTATTTTTTTTTCTTTTAATAAATTATTTTTATTAATGAGACAAAAAATATAGTAAAACTTTCCAATAACGCATTGATAAAAATAGTATAATTTTGTTTACAAAGTGATTTTTTAAAATTTTGATTATAAAATATGATCATTTTCATTGCAGAAAATACATTCAATATTCATCCAAGGAAAAATTACTAAAATATAAAAATTTATTATTTATCAATTCGAAAAAAGTGATTTGTCAAATCTACAAATATAATTTTAGTAGAAAAAAAATGGAAATCAATCTTTAGAAATTTAAAGGTCCTACAAATCTCATTGAACAATGAGAATTGTTCTGATAGTTATTAACAAATCTGGAAAACAAATTGATTGATCACATTTTACATTTAAACTATGATACCAAATCAACTGATTGCGATTAATTTATAACGAATTACCTAAATGACCTAATAATCCCAAAGTCACAAAAAATGAGAAATTTTTCAAATAGTTATTGATTACATTTGAAAAATTCAAGTCTACAGAAAAAGATCATTGTTATATTTATATCAAAAATGCAACATAGATCAAAAAGCTTAATTCTTACATTTAGAGCTTACTTTTAATAACTCAAGTGCCACATAAATAAATAGAACCCAAGTAACTCAACTTTTTGAGGAATTGAACAGTTGCATTCAGGAGAAATCGCATATTAATAGGTGTATAGCATAATTTCGATAATTCCATATGTTTTCCCAGTTTTAGGTTTGTGTGTTAACACACAATGCCGTAAATTAAATACACAAGGAGGATGTATTTAATAGCGTTCTATTAAATATGATTTTCAGCTATTTCTAGATTAATTCTTTTTAATATACATCTATCCTTTCTCATTGACTCAAAGAAATTCATGCCTGCTTTTCAATTACTTGAAACTAAAATGGCTTCTGTCACTCACAGTATCAAAATCCACTATACAAATTACAAATGATTTTTTTTTTAAATTTCAAAGTCCTCTAAACAACTTTATGCATTGATAGATGTATCACATACACTCAAGAACATTGAAAATAGCTCATCTAGAAAGTAGAAAGGTACAATCACGAATGCAAATGATTACAATCATATTCAATATGCGAATGATAAAATTTTGGTGACAATGTGCATAACCCAGCAATTGGGCCTATATAAATCGTTGCAGACTAGAAGATACAGAAACATGACGATCCCAAGCTGACGCTCGGAGGACTTTGGTATGCCAAAAATAACAGGGAGACATGTGACGTGTGAGACATTTATCACTATTAAACCAGTTTGAAAGCAACCTCATCATTGGCTTGAAAACCTGAGACTGCTCAATGACTCCGTCAACATTGATGCCAAGCCCAAGTGACGTGGAATCCCAAAGACTGTCAAAACTTGGTGCTTAGTGATGGTTGGGTTCCGATCGTTTTGGAGACACATGAAAACTATGCACGGGTGTGGAATCACCTTGGTAAAAAATACACTTCCACCCCCACAGCAGCTTAACATATTATCCACATATCAGATGTAATGGTCTAGGACACATAACCATTGATAGCCAATCCACTGTAGTTGGGTTACGTGGAACCTTAATGGGCTATTCTTATGTTGATGTCATTCTTAGACCCCAGATGGGACCTTTCCTAAATTGTCTTCTATGGTCCCTTTTCAACAAGATAATACTGTTCCGCATATACATCGAGTTGCTCAAGACTTCCTGCATAATATTCAGACTCTTCTATGGCCGGCTCGCTCTCCGGACTTGTCCCGATAGAACATGTTTAGGACCACCTAAAATGTAAGATGTCGCCATGTAGGTCTATGTATAATTTGGAGGTAGCTGTTTAAGATTTGTGAGCATATCTATCTCAGACTTTATCAGATTAATAATCAACTCGGACATTGGGAATAACAATGCCGGACCTTGTGATGGCATGTATTGCAGCAAGAAGTGTTCGAATGCGCTATTGAAGTTGCACTGTATTCATCTAAATGCACACTCTGTTTTTATTTAATTTTCTTGCTTTTATAGTGAAGTGAATCTTACATCTGTATTATTATGTGAACTAAATCTCAATTATGTAATCTAAATCAAATCAGGGTATGTAAAACAGGTAATTGAGAGTGTGACAAATTTAGTTATCTTAAAATTTAGTTATCTTTAAAGTTAGTTTTACAAAAATACTCAAAATGAATTTATCATTAAACTAAAGTGTTGAATCAATTGTTTAATGACTATTTCAATATAATTTTTAAAACAAATTTTCATTATTATGCAGTATAAAAAATTTAATAAAAATCAATGCACTTCAATTAAGTTTACAATAAGTATTATGTAACAAGTCAAATATATTTCTTCAATCTTTATATAAAAAAAATTATAAATAACATATCAAATTGTTTTTTTATTTTGAAAAATAAAATTTATTTATTTTTCTATATAATATACAAATATGTACATTTTTAATTTTTATTCATATCTCATCTTTGAAAAATTTCAACATTTTATACATAAATATTGTCATCGATATACGTTTTTTAGAATTATTTCATTTACATCACTATACCTTATAAATGAAAACCAAATAAAGCATGAAAAACGTTAATGACATCATAATACTCAATTTCCTGAAGACAGAATTTTAATAGTTTTCCTTAAAAGTAATCTTTCCATTTTAAGTTAGAATGATTTCGTTTATGATTCCATAATGGTGTTAGAGAAAAATAATAAATATATATATTAAATGTCAAGAATGAATATATATCTACTGATCTAATAATTATTTTTTGGATCTTTGATTTAAAATAAATTTTAAATTTAAAAATATGATTGATTTACTTCGAATACATATTGTGGAATAATGATTTTTATTTATCTAGATTTCTATCTTAAAAATTATTTTGAATTTAGATTTGAATTTATAATTTAACAAAATAAAAAAATTGGAAATGTAATATTTAGTGATATATAAGCATATATAAACGTTTATATATAAAATTCTATAGCTTTCTGAATAAATTGTGAAAATGAATGTATACTTGAAGAGAAACTATTTAAAAGGAAATATCTATAATTGTTTTTATATAAATTGAAAGCCTTATACAGTGGAAAAAACAATTTAATATCTCTCTGAATAAATATTTGGATGTGTTAATGTGTACCATTTTAATATAAATTGCTAAATATATATATATATATATAATTGATAAAAACTTTTCATTTTCAATGGCTGTTTTATCTACACACAAATAAATATGTACAATCAAAATAAAATCAAAATAGTAATAAAAATAAAAGGGAAAAGTATTTTGTATAAATATTTACTTATATGAAAATATATAGTCTCTTATTGCCAGTTTATATAAATAGCCTGCTATTTTCCATCATTTTAATTTAAAAAAAACGAATATTGTATTAAAGTATTGTTCTTTAATAAATAATAAAAACATTATAACAAATCATTAGTAAAAATATTTCATATTTTATTGCATTATTCAGGATTCTAAGGGGTTTCTTAGTTATTTATCACTAGCTAAACATGCGTTTTCCATTTATGGCATTAACTGAATATCAGTTCGTCCACAGCTGAATTTTTTCTACAAAGAGGAAAATAGCGGGTAACAAGATATATTGTATTATTTTGGAGAACAGTAAGATAGTGACTATTCGTAAAATCAATCTTAACATAGCAATAGAAATATTGCAGTATTTTCTATATATTGGTTTAAAAAATAATAGTTAACTAGAATATGGGGCCATTAGGATTCAGTAAGATCACATTAGGGTTGGGTCTTTATTGCATTGTTCAATACAAATTTAAAATTCGTAGGTATACATTGATTCTCCACTCACAGGTTACTCAATCATGATACTGAATAGAAACTTATGTTAAAAGTAAATGAACTACGTATTACAATCTATGTGCTTATTGTTATTATTTATTGCGTCACTGTAAGCATACATGCCGCTGTAAGCACTATACATGAAGTAAAGTTGTAAGAGTGGTCATTAAGTTAACTAAAAGGTTATTAATCTTTCTGCCTACAATCAAAATTCTTTACAAAGTTAAAGCTTGCTTTGGATATCTATTCGATAGATGCATATTTAAAGAAACCTTTTCTACGTCTGCTTTTTCTAAATTTTTTAGTCATAATTTGCAAAAAGCTTTCACAGAATTCTCTACTACATATTGTTCAAAATTTAGCAATTCAATATTATTCTGTTATTATCGAATCTTTAGGAACACTACATGGAAAGATAAGTTGAGGTCTAAGTGACATAAATATCAATCTCCATCAGATAAGTTCCAATACGTGTAATTCAGATTCTTTACTTCTTATTCGAATGGCAAAGAAGCATTTATAACAATAGTTATTTATATTAACGTTAGTTATTTTATATAATAATAGTTATTTATATAAAAATAATTATTCATATTACAGGCAGAATGTAGTTATTTTTAAAGAAATAAGATAAACGTATTGATCATGCCTTAGGTGCATTTTAATAACTTTAATGGCTATTTATTTACGCAAAAATATTGCAAGAACCAATTATATTCTATAATTTAGTTGGTCTATCATCAAAGAATATTAGATTAATTGATTTTTATACATGTATTTACATTGATAAAATATCATGCTAGGTATTAATCTCTTGTCTACCATTAATAACAGATTTTCAATCTATGAAAATGGCGCAGACCGAAAATTTGAGCAATTTTACCCTAATGTGATCACTCTTTGTTGTAAATTCAATAAGCCAAGCAGCATTGAATTAATTATACATTTGTATGATATGAACTAACTACATAATTTATTTTTTGAATGTTAGTTAATTAAGTGCTTAACCATTGATATTTTATAAAACTGTATTTAAACTATATGATGATGATGATAAATGCAAAATATTAACACTAATCTTTTCTGGTACTTTCATTTATTGAAATGATTATAAATAGAGTTTGGAGTTTTTTAAAATTCAATTTATGTACTCTTCTGCCTGCACTCTTGATAATTCCGGATTGTCCATAGATAAGGAATATTTGACGGATGCATAACATTAGTATCTTATAATTCTATTATTCTTGAGAAGGGAAAGAAAATCAACATAATTAGTAGAATAAAAAATAAATGTAACTTTTTAAAAGTCACTTTTCAAGTAGTTCATTGTTATTTTTTCCGTCGCTAATCTATCATCAAAGTAAGCTACAGCAAGTGTTCATGTGCATACGCATTGGGTTATAAGTTTCGCTTTAAAAAACTTTTTGATAAAAGAACAAATAATTGCGTGTACTATATTTCCATAGTCTTGGCTGTTAAGAATGCGATGGTTGATATTCCTCACATTTGTTTTATACCTTCGAAATTTTTTCCCATACATTTTAAATTCTTTTAGTGTACAAATACGATTACATCTATGCCAATGTTTTTAAATATTATAGTACTTTGCTGAATTTTCTGCAATTCATTGTCAAGCTTTACGGGATTAAATATAATATCTGCAATTAAATTTTGAAAATGAAGTATCTTATAAAGTGAATAATTCTACACTGAATATTTATATACCCTTTCTTCCATTTCTTATAGATTTCATTGCGAAGTAAAATATTTGTAATTACCATTAATATCGAAACAAATACTGTTTCTAGCGAATAAAATATTTTAAATGGAAAATTTCTCCATAAAATGTCTTTCTATGTTCAATTTAAAATAATTAATAATTCTCACTGAAAACCAAAATAAAATTTCAATAAAATAGAAATGTTCTTTTTTTGGGAAAATTTATACTAAACGGAAATTAATTCAACTAAAGACCTGTTTCTCATCTCCTTAAAAAAGAAAAACAATTTTGTAATTAACTAATGAATATATTAAATTTGGAACTTTGCAGTGTACTTAAAAGCATAAAATGAAAATGAATTACCTTTTAGGCATTTTAAGACAGATATAAAATAAAATTCAAGAGAAATAATTTATTTTCAAAAGAAAAAACACATTTTTGACATGTTATTAAATTAAATTACCTTTTAGAGAGTTTTTTTATTGCTTTTCTTAAAATAAGATGCCTATAAATATTAATATCATCTGTTTCAAAATGTTGAAAAAAGAATACTTATTATTTATTCTTTATTTGTTAATGTATTATATAACATGTCTATTCATATGTTTATAATGTTTTAGGCTATATCTCTTTAAAATTTACTTAGATGTACATATGTATTTGTAACAATTAGTTTTCGTATAAGATCTTATTCGTATATATAAACTTGCTTAGAATATGCTTTAATTTAAGAAGAAGAAGAATATAAAAATACTTTATATATATTTTTTAATAAAAATTTTAAAAAAATATTTATTTTTCATTTTATTTTGAATTTTCTAAAACGTTTTTAATTACTATCACATATAATTAACTGCTAGGTGACGAATTATATTTATTACTTAATATTTAGGGGCAATACATAGTTTCATTGCTTGTATCTGATATAACTCCTACAATAAGTATGATATTAAATTAATAAACATTGATTTATTGATTTTTATAGTAATGTTATGATAACGTTTTTAAATTAATGAGATTTTATACACTCTTAATACTACACATAAATTTACTATTAAGTATCTGAACTTTGTGCAAATATTATCATAAATTTATCACTAAGTAAATGGATAATTATAATAATTTAGATAAATATAGTAAAGTTTGTAATGTTGCATATATTACAGAATAAATTATTTGTTGAATAATAATCACTTGATGATACAGTATATGTTTTATTAATTTCCACTGTTCTTATTTTAAAAAGTTTACTAACGAAAAAAATATTGTTTTCATATTTAATCATATATTATAATTTTAACCGGATAGTAATTAGTACAATTTCTCTAGTTCCATGTACTTGATTCTATTAATAACAGTATTTTATTTTTGAATTGACATTGGTTTATATTTAAATAAAGATATTTTATGTACTTTACATTATAACTTTCTTCTATTTATGAAATTTTTAATGACTTGCGAATAAATTATACCAATACAAATACTATATCTTAGAAACTAAATGTACAAAAACATAAAATTATAAGAAAGTGGTAGAAGAAAAATTTATTAAATAAATTAAAAAAGTTACTATTTAAATAATTTTGAATGTTTGATTTAAAGTAATATTTAAATAACAAAATAATTTGACTATTACTTATAATTATTTTCCATGCTTAAATTTCACTATGAATTTAAATGTGAAACTTACAAGTACTCCTAATTACTCATTTTTTCTAATAATTTACAAATATTACATTGAATTCAGACAAAGGAAATATTAATTTGTAAAAGTTTAAGAGTAAAATATGTACATAAATTTTCAACAAACAAAAGATTTCCATTCTTTTGTTTTGATTGATTTCTTCGTGTAATAATAAGAGTAAATTATATGATTAAATAAATTATATTAAAGATTTTCAAGCTTAGTTTTCTTTTAAATGTTTAAATCATTGAATGTGCTTTAGATATAAACATTTCATTAGATATTTCTAACTATAAATTTTCTCTTATTAGAATTCATATAAATGATTATATATATATACTTGTATAAAGAAAGTACATCAAGAAAGTGATTAAGAAGAAATATAAGTAAAAAGAGCATTTTTTATACATTTTTATAGCATTTTTTAAACATTTTTTATACATTGACAAATTTAAGTAATCTATATTGTAGTTAAATTTGTCAATTTCCTTTGTGTAATAATATTATTGTACAATGAATTATTACACAAAAGAAACTGACATTTTAGTATTTGAAAACAACTTCAGAAATAATAAAAATATAATTTTACAGGTATAGTAGTTGGAATATCATTCACTTTATAACCAATCAGTTATTTCTCCATTTATTTCTACATTCTTAATATAAAAATTACACTATTATATTTGTACGATAAATTTTATTAAAATACATTATTAAATTTTGTATTCCTTTCATCTTTCCCGCACATATAACTTCATCAACTTCTTAAAGGGGAAACAAGTTTACAGCGTGGAGTGGTCTTCATAAATTCTTAAGAAATTGTCTACATAGAGAAATTGCTGCCGTTCTCTGTCGAAATGAACACACATGACTTGATGAATTTCTAAATTAAGCTATCTAATTAAAGGATCATTAATAATCATAAAATATTATAAAATAATTTTCCACATCTTACTACATAATCAATCTTTCTAATGTTTATTATCAGCGCAAATTATATATTCATTTAAAATATAATGCTTTAAAATTTTTCCATTTTAGTTAAGCGTGTGTTTAAGATGGTTCCTGTCTCAAACATGTCCCATTTTTAATTTGTTGAAATTTTATAATGAATCAGTGTTTTTAAAACATTGATTTGCTACAAAGAGTTTAGACATCGAGACTATAAATCAACAATGTATCAATAATGATGCATTATTACATCAGTCATAATTTGCCCCTTATTCTCATCTTTCATTTTACCTATTATTTTTTTATTTACTAAGGGCATACCGTAGATATCATTTTCTTGATAATCAGAAGTATCATATAAATTTATTTTGTTTTTCATATCCGAATAAAAATCTGCAGTTTTTATTTCATAAATAAAAGAATCAGTATCTGTATATAATAGACGGATATCGTCTCCGTAATCGTTTTTCATCACTTGGTAGTGAAATGTATACATGAGTGTTTTAGATAAATCTAAAATAGCCATCCCAACATGAATTGGTTTAAAAAATTTAATATTCATTTTTTTTAAGTGAATTGCCAAAAAGTTTTCGTTAAAAATTGTTCTGTAATCGAAATTAGGTTTCGCAATAAGTTTACTGGCTTGCATTTCAGATGTACATAAGCGTATGTCTACACGACGTCGGACATTTTCCATAGTTTTTCCGAAAATATTGAGAATTATTAATAAGGTCTCAAGTTACAAAAACTGATTACTACTCAATCTCAATAATTATTAATTCTCAAAGAAATGAGGTACAACTCATTCCTGTTCCAATAATTTTATTCAAAAATGTTTATTTTTTTTAATATTTGGTACAAGAAATTCTGAATTATTAGAAGTGTTGAATTATTCTTTCGGAAGATATTTCTTATACTATTGTCAACAAAATAATTTCAGTTTTTATTATAATTCTAATTTTTTATTAGTACCACAACACTTATAATATTTTGAAACAGAAAGATAGTCATAGCTTGCAAATTTTACAAGCATATGATGATCTTAATACTATTAATCTAAAATATGATAATCTATGTTAATATTATTAGTCTAGAATGCTAATATGGAACACTTATTGAAATAACTAGGCAATATCCATAACAAAAAGAAAAGAACTTCCCATAATCCCTATAGGATTAAATTAAATTGAATTCATAACAAATAAGTTTCATGAAACTATCCATTTGAAAAATCACTATTGCACGATTATGCAACCATTTTAAAGATTTTAAAGACTTGAAAATTTAAGCATTTCCTTATTTTTGACCGAAATTTTACGTAATTATTTTCAATACAAAACATGCCATTATTATGAAGCTTTCTTATTTTATTGAAAATAAAAGTAAGACAAGAATTACACAGTATGAAAATAAACTTTAGGTTTTTACTATGTTAGTAATTTATTGTACATGGAGAGTAAAAACATTTTATGAGAAAGTTTTGCACAGATAAGAAATATTGGCATTTTTATAAAATTTTATCAAATTAGGAATTTTATTTATATATTTTAAAATATAATAATCTCAATATTAATGTAAAATTATATTATTTTTTTCGATTATGAATTTTTTTCTGTTAATAATGAAGCATTATGACTATGTAATTCATAATTATTAAACATAGATGTTATTTCCAAGAAATTGGTTAAGTAACTACTTTTATTCACGAAAAAATATTTTATTTGTATGAAAAATATATTTTCATGTATGATCATTTTACGAGTTTCTGATTTTATAAAATGTATGAATGTTTTTAATATTGAAAATGAATATTAATTATTATTAACTGCTCAAAAATTAATTTAAGAGATCAAAAGTAAACTCAATATTCAAATTGCCTATGTATGTCAAGGAATAACTTATAAGACATTAAAAATTTAAGTTTTCCTTTTACAAATTTATTATATTAATGCGTATGAAACACTTAAGTTACATATAGAATGACTAAATTTCAATACATTTTGTTCATAAGACAAAATGTGCAAACTAAAAATAGGATTAAAATGAAACGCACAATTTTACACATTCTTTGAGTCGTATTTTATCGTTGAAGTTTTAATATGGTTATGCTTTTAATCGATTGTATGTGTGTGCTTAAAATTTATTTTATTCTTTTACACAATGAGTATGCTTTTATTTTGCTTTCTGAAGACGTTTCTTACTTTTTATATAAAATTAAAAAGGGCAAAATAATTTATTATAAATTATATTTATAAATATCAATTGTTTGATAAGACATCTGCAAGTGTGTTTTTAGCTGCAAGTGTGCTAATTAGTGTGTTTTAAACTGGTTATAAAATTTATTTTTATCTGTACTTTGATTAATTTGATTTAAAACGAATTTATATTAATTTATGATATATTAAAAATAATTTATAATACTTTAATAATAAAAAAGATATATTAATTAATTTAGTCAAATCTCTCTTGCTGTATTTGATTGAAAAGTTTTGTTTTCAGGAACACTTTTTTTTACCAGTTTTGAACCAGGTAAGGTAATCTAAGTGAGTCTCTCTCAATCTTTCTCATTCTAATTTTTATTAAAGTTACTAAAACCGAAACATTTAAGAATAGTGAGAATAATTTTAATTAATATTTAAAGTGTCAAGTAAATATAAAATTAAAAATATCTTTGGAACATTAAAAATAGGTAAACATATCGCTTCATAAACAATTTTATTGAATTTTGTAATTGCAAAAATAGGCGTTCTTACAACGTTAATTACTGGTATTAATTTAAAATATTGATATTTAGAATAATCACATAGCATAACATAATTGTCAATGAATACTTCGTGAATAATATCAACTCAGTGATTGGAAACATTTTAAAACAGATTCCTCAAGAACTGATTGTTGCGTATGAACATTGAATGACACAGTATTCATTAGAAAATCATACTTCTATTCGATTAACAAATTCTAAATACTTTTATATCATTCTGTGTTCCCTCTGCCCAAACAGTTAGTAGCTGTCAATATCTAGATTCTTATGATTGTAAGATTCTTATATGTTCATTCTGGTTAATATATGTTAATGTCGGACTGTCTTTCCATCATGCGCCATCATCGACTTTCATTTTGGATGTTATGTCAAGATTTAAGTTTATGATATCAGATAATTATCGTCAAATATGCGACAAAGTGACCAGTTATCAGCATTATCACCTTTTTTCAGTGTATTTACGACTAATTACAGGCACTTTGAGCCCTGTATGCAACAGGTTTTAGGTTTTGACACGATTTATCATAAATCTTCTGACATGGGAGGTTATAAGCAGATATTTTTTTCTCTGCTGTATTTTAGTATTCTATTCTTTCCCCTGTTTATGATTCGTAGAAGAAGGTTACATGTACGTCGAAATATTTTTATAATTTTTTCTTCAAAGAAATGGGTACGAAAGTATTTTATACAAATATATAAATTATAAAAAAAAATCCCTGAACACGGTACATAAAACTCAATTAAGATATCAACATATATAAAAAAAAATTTCAAGTCAAGAAAGGTCAAAAATATGAATATTAATAATCCATATTTTGACTTATTGAATACTGTTTAAAATGCCTATTGATGAAAAACGCGTGTAAAAGATGACAAAAACACTAAGTTTCATAAAGTAGAATTAACAATAAACTCACTCGAGTTTAAAAGGTTTTTCATTATAAGGCCAAAGATAAGGATACTAGGAAGGATGGCTACAAAAAAGGACTGTTATTAGGACAAAGGATAGTGACATGAGATAAAAGATACGCTGCATTTTTTAAGCAACAATCATTTACGTGAAAATTATTTATGTTTTACTAAGGACATTGTTAAGAAGAAAGAAATTTGATATGTTATTTGTGCTTTTAAATAGAAAATTATTTTTATACAAAGTCAATTAAAATTTATGAAACTCTTACTTAATTTAAGTATTTAAATAACTAAAAGACATAAATTAAATGCATAGTTATGAATTACTGCATTGCACTTGAATTAAATAGAATTTCAAAAGTCTCTCGGCATAAGCAACGGATTTCAAATCAACATTAATTTCAAGTTATATTAATTTTAAATGCTGTAATTAAAACTTGTAACATAACCCATGTTTTAAGTTAACCAAAATTTTAAGCCTTGTTATAAATTATATTCTGATGCATGAAACATTTTCAAATTAAACAGGGAGTTTGGTGCAAGATAAATAAAGACATAATATTTATTAATTACTTGATTTTTTATATACTTCAGTTCAAAATTAGCATGCTTATGCACACATATATAATGCGTACATAAATAAATGCCAACATGTATAGATATTTAACATAAAACATTAATAAAATTAATGACTTTTTTGAGATATTGAAGATGGAAATATAAGTTTTGGTCATTAATAATAAATGTTTGCTTAAACTTGTAAGATATAACCGATAAAATAGTACTTTTTATCGGAAGCTCACACTTGGCCAAAAAGTTTAAAACGTTTTTTTTAATTTTGTTTTCAAAATTTTATCCAATATATGCAACTATCCATGATAGTTAGAACTAATGATATTGTTTTTTTCTTTTTTATTTAATAGATGCAGTTGACATGCATGTACATTTATTTAGTAAAAAATATTGAAATATGTAGAAAAAAAAGCGTTGAAATATAGATAAGCAATGTATAGGAAAAAAGGGACTCCCTCTCTTTTCTTATTTTTAGCAAAATATGATTCTAATATTAACAAAAATGAATAAATGTATTTCTAAATAAATATTTAATAATTAAATTAGTACAAACACCTAAAATGTAAGTAAGCTATATAATAAATGAATTTCTATTGCACTCTTACATATGTTATAAATGTAAAATACTATAAAATTGACTTTAATATCTAATTAATAAAAGATTAGAATCATTTTTTGTGTTTTTAATACGTTAATTTTTATTACTTATCTTTTTTTATAAATTGACTTAAAGTAATTTACATTTTCTAAGCAAATATTACTTCTAATTTCAATTTTTTTTAAATTTTCGTGATAAATATTATTTTGATTCAACATAAGTATGTCAATTATCTTATATTTATTATATCACCAGATCACTAGTTTTTAGATAATAGAATTTGATTATATATAGTATTTTTAGGCACTTTTTAACACTTAAGTTTATTTTAATATAAAAAATAACACATATTTTCTCATAATATAATGCACATTCTATTTTATTTAATTACTATTTGGCATCCAAAACATATTTATTTGGTACCATCAGGTAAGAATTCAAAACTCATAAAATTAAACTCTCACATAAATTATCTTTTTAATATGTTAGTATAGATAGCATTTTAGAGATAATACACTGTCGATGCCTTGTAGCCTATAAATAGTACATGAATGTAAAATTATATGTTGTTGATACAGAATTAAACTGTTTATCTTAAGTACTTTCTTGTACATGTCTTTAATATGCAGTGTAAGACTGCATATTACAGAGTAAGACTGCATATGCAGGAAAAATGAATCAAGCAATTTCTTACCTTAATAGTGATCGAACTATAACTTAAACATATATGAAACTTAAACATCATCCATTATTAGTACAAGTATGTTCTTTTAGTTAGACACCAATGGATGACAAGAGTAAACTATTTACAATGATAAGAATATGGTAAGTATATATAACTAGGCTGACTAATTTATATAATTTTGTAAGCTTTATCGAATTAGTACATACAGGTATGATTGCATCCAGTGTAACATCAGTATCAATGACACTAACACAAATTTTAAGGTCCTTCGTGCAGAAATCTATGTCAGAGCGCGACATTTGGTGTTATCTACAATATATTGGGATTTCAGCAAAGATTTAATAATATACACCAATCAACTATCAAATTATTTCATTTTATGTCATAGCTATTTATTCTGTATTCTGTTATTCTTGAATGTTTAATTCGAGCATAATCAAATACCACTGCCCTTGTGTTTTCAGAAGAGCAATTCTTCTTATAGTACTGTTTTGACCTTGTTCAAATATTGTAATACCTTCATGAGATGTTACATAATTTTTATTTTTTGCCTCCCGAAGAATGTATGCATTACACTTTACATAACATTAGGAGTGAGTTAAAAACTATTTTCATGTCAATGCATCTAAAATTTGCTCCAGTTATATTCCTTTATCGATCATGTATTTTCTTTAATAATTTCTTAGAACGTTGTGAAACTCTTTTCAGAACGAGATTTTCAATCTTTTCAACAATCAGATTGCTTTCTTCTCTCTGACTGAAATTATTTTCTCAAATGCATTTTATTAAAGTTTCAAAAATAAATGATAAAAACATTTACATTACACACACTAAAAATTTTTGGTTAAATTGTTTAGTTAGTTACAAGTTATTATTAGGTGAGTATTAGACAAATGTATTTCTGAAATGTTTTAACTAAATAAAAATCATTTAGCAGAAATTATTTGAAAGCTTCGTGGTAAAGGAGATTTTGTATTTTATTTTATTTCGTAAATTCAAAAACCTTAATTCCTTTGCATTTTTATTGCCTTTTTTATTTGTTTCTTTCTATTACAGTTTTAAATATAACATGATTGCAGTTAAAATGATCAATAAGTTGATCTAAATATTATGTAATTTTTGGTTTTATGCATTATTCAAGTATTATGTTAAAATAGAACTTAAATATCTTTAGTCTATTAATATAGATTTCAAATTTATTTTTAAGCTTCCAAAATTAGATTTTTTAGAAGTTAACAAGTTTAAAATAATGAGTTATATTAATTCAAAAGTTAATAGCATTCGTATTCCTTATGTTCAGGATTTCTTAAGTGTGTAAACATGTTTAGCAAAATATTGTTTTAAATTAACGTAAATATAATTTCATCAAAATGTCATTTTCCTAAGATACATATTGCATTCTTCCTTATATTATACAATTTTATTTCAATCTCTCTTTTGTTCCTTTAGGAATAAATACTTTATATTTTAAAAATAATATGTCCTTGCATTATTCTAAATAAAAAATATCGATAAAATTAAATCAAATGCACTTAAATTAATTATAAATTAAAAATATCAAATAACGAAATGTACAAAATGAGGAAAAAAGTATGTTTATATTGAAAATGCAGCTAAATAGAAATTTATTTTCTCTTAAATAATACCTATTTGAGAAAACACTATTATATATTTATTAAAATAATTATTTTTAGTTTTAATTTTCCATATCAGTTATTGTTACAAAATTCCAAAATGTATTTTTGAGTAAAGGAATATTAAATTCAAAGGAAATCTGGTGAAAGTGAAAAATGACATTAAAAAGAAAACTATTTAGCAATTACTTAAGATTTAAAAAATTCTCAAAATATTGATTTCTTTAAACTTGAGGTGTGACTAAGAAGGGAGTCATAAAATAAGACCCAGAAAAAAAGGGCAAGAATAAAAGGTTTTGTTCTTAAAAATGACAGTAGGAAATTGAGATGTTGTAATAAACAAAATGATTAAGTAATAAAGAAATTTTATTGTAAATTATAGTCAAAAATAAAAAAATATATAAAACAAAATAAATGTATGATAAGATGGTTCCTTTTCTGATTTTGTTACTTTACTTACTTAGACATGTGATATATCAACAAAAAAAGTATTTAACTCTACTTTTTTCCCATTTTAATAACAAAATGCACGTTCCATGAATTTTTAAAAATTTAACCCTCACAAGCATAATCATTATGTTTATCTATGATTTTTAACTTTTGTTAAACTAGAAAGACAACACTTGTTTCTATAGTAACGAAAGACATACATAAATTCCGTAGAACATAAGTATTAAATTATTAATATTAATAATGTAAATTCGTTTCCTGTATTTAGCAAACAAATCAAAATTACTTTAGTATGAAATATAGATTCATTTAACTAATGCTTTCTTTGAAGAATGTCACATTATAAATGTAAATTCCAAATACATGTTTATACATGTTCTTCATAAGCTGATAATTTGAAAATGTTATTGAAGTATATTTGAAAGTGGTATCATGAGTTCTGTTACTATTTAATAACACGCTTTATTGGACTTTAAAGAACATGTTCTTTCAAGTTATAAATTATATTTTTGAATTCTTTGTAATTAATTCGTTTCTACCAAAATGATATCGATCAATATTTTTATATTAGTTATCCCAATATCAAAGTGAATATATAAACTCTATATTTAAGAGTTTAAAATATTTTCATTTATATTAAATGATTATTCTCACTTTCAGTAATATGAAATTAATTAAATATGATTTGTATATTCATTTTCAAATACCACCACAACATCATATGATTGATTATTTATAATAAACATTTTCTTACGATAAGCGAAATTTTATTCAACGAATTACAACAAATTAGAAATGAAAATATGCAGTTTGTTTTAACCAGGATGTATAATTTTTATTAAAATAACTATTAAAATATATTGAATTTATCTTAAAGCTAATTAGATGTATGTATTTTAGCATAATGCTCGGAAATATTGTGGGTTAGATTTTCCTTAACTTCTAAGTAAAATAATTGTAGTAAATCAAAAACATGCTTTCGCTCTTAACAAAAATAGGGTGTTAATTATTGTCATATTACTTAATAAAATTACAATAAATTTATTACGTTGTATTTTTAATTTAAATTTAAAAGCGGGAAAATTCATTTGAATTTACTAACTTCGAAATTTCAAATTAAATATTTGTGCAATTTGAGAAAAAATATCCTCGAATGTGAGAGAAATTTAGATATTACTTACTTGAAAAGTTAATATGTGGAAAAAGGTAAATAAAATCTTTAAATAAGTCACAAACTAAATTATTTTGCTTAAACAGATTAATTGTGAAGGAAAACTTTTGAGTCAAATATTTTTTTTTTTTTTTTTTTTTTTTTTTTACTTAAGAATGTTTTTATCTGAAAGACACTGGATACAAAAAAGTAATAACAACATCTGTAATTCTCTGTTACAAATTTTAACTATGAATAATTACTGTTAAAATATTGTTGCAGATAGAATAAGTAATTATATGTGATAATGTAAAAATGTTAACATTTAGTTATAAGTGAATGAAGCAAAAATATATCTGGAAAGAGATTTTTTAATATGCGCTAAAATAAAAAGTTTGGGTTGCTTCTATAACTGGCTTCTCTCTGCTTAAAAATATTTAATAACTTAGCTTTGAATTAGTATCAACATTATTTATCTTTGTTGTAATTTTAGGGTCATATTTTGCACACGAGAGCTTATTCAACAGGGAACTTTCGAATTAAGTGAATCCTTAACAAACGAAAACATTATTCTGAGCAAATTGAAATCAGGAACTATTGAAGGGAAATCCAGATCACTAACCACTCAACGGTCAGTAATATAATCAATGTAATTATATATAGTTAAAGAAGGAAAACACAAATGATAAAGAAAAGAATATATAAAATATGTACCCATTTTTTTTAATTATAGCATAAATGAGGTTAAAAGTGATCAATATATTTGGCACTATCAACTGCGATTAACTAGGATTATTAATTTGATGTTCAAAAAGTATGCAGACGTGGTAATGAAACTTTATGTCACACCTTATATTGAATCCTAAATTATTGATTTAGGATTTTAAAGCAATAATCAAATTAATAAAAGGGTAATTTTCTAGCAATTTAAATATTATGTTTACAATAAAACTTCTAAAAATTTAATTCATAAAATAATATCTTATCATATTGAAGCTTTAGATTTTTATGTAGAATGCTTAGCTTAATATCTTTATTCTTATAAAAATAAAATTTTCGTTAGAAAACTCATTTGGCAAATGTTAATTATGTGAAAAATAATGAGAATTTTAAAAAGTAAATTCTGTGCACAAACATTTAAGAATAAAAAAATTATTCTTTGGACACGTAAATAAAATATATTGCTATTAGCAATAGATTTAAAAAATAGAGTGATTTAGATAGTTACAAGTGAAAATGATATTTAAGAATTTAATTTTTAATTTTTTTAATTATTTAATAAGAATTAAAATTCTAGAATTTTAAAAGTACAAATTTAAATTTGCATTAAAAATAATTTTTCATAAAGAAGGTAAGATTTATTTTTAAGAAGAACTGTTTGCATATTTATAATAGCTATTTTCTTGCAGTTTTATGTTTCATGCCACAATATAGAAGAACTTTTCTTTGAAAAACATTTTGAAAGAATAAATGTTTTAAATATTTTTTTAAAAGCATAAAAAAACGAAATTACTTTAAAGCAGCGAACACACATTTTAAAAAATTTTTACACTTAAATAACAACTACGCACAAGCGTGTTAATACACTATTAACTTTCAGTCGAAAATGCGAAATAAAAAAATCTTATTAGAAAAAAATAAATGGTCACAGCTTAATGAAATAGTCATGCCCAACTTGCAGAATATTAGCATATCACATGGGCTAAATGTTTCCTCACCGATTTGGATCCCAGCCAAGCACTAAACAGACGCTATTTGCGGCTACGAAAACACTTCATTGTTTATAAGTTGCTGATAAGATTCTAGTTAAAGAGAGCAACTCTTTAATATTTCATTTTCATAATTTGGAGCAAGCTGCTTTTTCATGTTCCGTGACTTTTACTGTGAAAATCGCTTTTTTGCAATATAGCTCAACAAATAAACATTCAAGAAATCTATTTTAAATCGTACTATTACATTCAAGCTTTTGGAACACAGTTATATGTTTGTGTTACGTTTTAAAATACCTGATATAAGCAAATGAAAAAAGGGGTCATCATTTTAAAATATTAGGATGATGAATAATATTATTTTCGAAATTCTATGTTGAAGTATAATATAATCTAAATTTTTGTGAGAAAGGTTAATAGTACATAAAATTTGTTTGACTAATATGATAATGATTTTTACTTAAAATTTAACTACACTCCATTTTGTTACATGAAAAGTTTGGCGAAACAGCTGAAGTTTAAAATGAATATGTGTTATGTGTCATATTCATGTTTTTCAGATTCCTAATACTATACTACACATTGCATTTTAAAAATAGAACTCTAGATAAATAATCTAATCTGTTTCACATTACATTTTTCTAGTAATTTAAAAAATTCATACATACATACATACATATA
>JAPDSC010125053.1:0-10145 GCA_026290005.1 Latrodectus geometricus | reverse complement strand
ATACACCTAAGTCTGTTTTTACACGGTAGATTGGTTCCAGAAGAAGCCGTGTAAAAAAAAAACGTGTAAAAAAAGACATTGATCTTATACAAAAATGGGTGATTTGTTCCTAATCTCTAAAACCTATTAAAATTAGTGAAAAACAAGAATTTTTAAGAACAAGAATTCATGTTTATTTTATTAAATCAAATATATGATGCTTATTTTCACAAGCATAGTAATTAATGATAAAAAAGATATGCACTCTAATCTTAAAAGTAATATAAATTAAATGTATGGCAAGTTCAGGAACTAAAAAACTATGTTGTGAACGAAAAGAATAGGTTATTCAATTTTTAAGGTAAAAAATAAAATAAAATAGAATAAGTGATAATCATAAATACAACAACATAAATTTAATTGCTGTCGTCATCAGTTATTCGTAAATAACTGAATAAATACAAAATATTTTTTGGCTTACCTTTTATCTTAATGCGTTAAAATTAAATTTAATGGAAAATCAAATTTGCCTGCAAAAAATTTCCTTACCAAACACGTCTTATTGCATTGACAGTTCACAAAATATTAACACGTTTCAATTGCTCTGACCAGTAAATTTTATTGTATGCACATAAAGGGAATTCCCCTACTTGTTTGTACGCGCTAAAGGGGAATTCACTTAAATCTTTAAGCTAGTGTTCGCAAACTATCGATGGTTTCAGACTTTTTTCTTTCATAAATACTTTTTTGTGATATGAACATACTTCGCAAAAATTAAATTTGACAAAAAAATTTAAGTACATAAAATTTCAAATCGTGCTAAATGGAATAAAATCGTGTAAAAAAATTAAAAATATTCAATTTTTAAACCGTGTTATATCAAAACCGTGTACAAAAAGACCGTGTAAAACAGACTTAGGTGTAATACAATATAATATTAAATCAAAAGACCATTATTTAATATATTCTTCAATCATTACAGTTTCGCCTTAATGTTGTTAGATCAATTATGAAGTTTTCAATTATAAAGAGAATTTATAAGCCCGATTTGTGAAATGTGAAAATAAGACTCAAGCAAAATGTTTTCCTGTCTTGGTTTTTTTTATTAATTAAGTTTACTTGTATTTCCGTTTTATTATAAGAGACGTAAAACATAAAATATAAGGCATTAGAAAATATATTTTACGAACTCATTAACAAGTTAAGTACATTATATTTCTTGTTGTTTAAATCTTCAAAAGTATGCATAAATTTTTACGATATCCAACAAACGATACCAATGTCAATCACAGTTAATATTTAACATCTATTTTTAAAGTATTGCTTAAGGTGATTTTAAGGGAAACTTATTATGTTGTTTTCCATGGAGACATATATTTAGTTTTAGTGTTTTGGCATCGATGAGCTTACGAAACAAAAGTTAATCTTACACTTCCCTAAACACTTTCCCTAAACCAGATTCCTCCCCCTAAACTTCACCTAAATAAGCAGATGACAAAACTCACTCTTCAAATGTACCCAAAGTGTTCTTTTTTTGTGCTAGCCAGGCTGGCTACTGTCGAATTCTTTTACGCTGCTCCACTTTTCCTACTGAACCATAATTAAGTGTGGAGTCTGACTTTCTCAGTACAGACATGCCATAAGTATCCGATTATAGGGTAGGCAGCCATTTTTCATTTATGCAAGCAAAGGACAAAGACGGGAGAACGAGAAGGTACATCCATGCCTAAACCGTGATTCAAACTCAAAAGCTCCTTATGCGCAGTCAGGCACGTTCACTTCTAGACAAGGTGGGCAGCTCCAAAGAGTTAAATTGTTAATTGAATGCAAAATACTATGTCTTAGCAGGAAGGAAAATATTTTAGGTACACTGTACAGAAATGAATATTTGTATGTAACTGAAAAAAATTTCAAAACACTTGAAAATTTGACAAGATTGAAAAACTTTTACCCAAGACTAAAAATTCTTCAAAAAGGAAACACGAAAACTAAAATTCGGTTACGTAAATAAAAAATCCACGTACGTAGCAGAATAATCAATAGACCAAACCTGAAAATTCCACATATTACTGTTGGAAATATTTATCTCATATAAAGTACTTCTGAATAAATATAATATATGATATTGCAGATGAATTAAAATATCTATCATCATATATGCGACAAGTTAGTTTGAGAGAATCTAATTAATTAAACACAACATCAAATATACATAAACTTAACTAAAAGAATAACGGTTTTGTTTATATTTTTTTCTTTTAAAAGAAATTTGATTGAACTGGTGGCCTGATAAATTTGAAACAGATATTTGATTGGAAATATTTGAAATTGTTTACCAAGTATTTTCTATATACAATTACCTCTTAAAAATAAATTTCTTTAACATTTCATTTATTTGCATAAACCTAATTTAATATAAATAAGTATATATTAGGTTTATAATAAAAATTCACACAAAACTACTGTTGCCTAATATTATGTTTCTTTAGTAAAAATTGATTTTTTTACTGCAGATACTCACTGATTTGTTGAAAATCCGCTATAATAACTTTATTTGCACTATAACTTGCACTTATATATATATATATATATATATATATATATATATATATATATATATATGATAATTTTTTAAAGAAAAAAACATTTATATGAAATGAATTTTTTCTACTGACAATTATATTTTAATATATTTTATAATATGACTTCTTTTTTGAGGGGTTCAAAACTTGCAGACCACTTACGCAGCTATATAACATTTTATTACTTCCGCAATCCCTTTTTCAAATGTTACTTTCGCCCTGGAAGAAAGTTTCAAAGAACATGTCAATACGTGCAGGGGGTAGGGAATTTTCAGCTCTGTATCATGTGGACAGAGGCACTCACCCATTTAATCTTGACCACGGTTGCATTCGACCCAAATGTTGAGAACTTGAATGGATGTGGTTCAGAATGGAAATGAGGTGCTCTGTCCATAGAGTCCATGTACTGTTCAGATTGGGTAACGTGTAAATGGTTATTTATTGCTTTGAATGTAGATTAAACTGATTAGTTATAGGTTAGATTTGATTAGATATTCAGTGGGTGGTGGATCTCAAGAGAGTTTGTATTCAAAATAGACGCAGGCATAAATACGTTTAGGATATAATGATGATATTCTCGATTATACAAACTTGGATAAAACCATAACGATAATTATGTAATCTGCATTAGTGTTTATATATATTTCAGATATAATATTTTAAAAAAATGAAAAAAAAATATTTCACATCTATTTACTGATAAGTACAGGATTCGAAATTGTACAGATATTATTAATAAGGATAATATTAATAATTATAATTCTCAAAATTACTAAAATTATGTTAATTTTGATTTTAACAATTCAGTTCAATTTATAAAACTTTGAAATAAAAGGTTAAATGTCATAAGAAATAAAAATAATTCTGATGCATGTTACAATAATAAATAGGTTTATAATATTTTTTTACAAAATATAATTTTCATTTTTTTAAAAATAATTATATAATTAGCTAATATGATTTTAACTAACTCCTTTACAAGTTAAATAAATAAACTAATATATTAAGTTAAAATTATGCATACACACAAATGCATATGTATATACATATATGTATGTAAGGACATTTTTGTATCTGTCCAAGAAAGAAAAATAATTCTAGTCTTAAAAATAGAAGATGTGTATATTATTTGTAGAAACAAAATTAGAATGAAATGAATAAACAGCTCCAAATACTTTTTTTTCTAATGGCAGAGTACACTGGGTGCCTGGACCTATCGCCCAAAATGAGGCCAGAAATAACTACTCATTTAACGTTATCCGGTGGGCACCTGTGAACCAAATTACTGAGGTACAAGTAGCATTACCAACGTTACACCACCACAAACCAGTTTATCTAGGAGGTCCACATTCATCCATCATCTGAGAAGAAGAAAGAACAAAGAAAACACAGAGAAAAAAAGAAAACATCCATGCCCGGACCAGGATTCAAACCCGGAACCAAAAGCTTTGGAGACAGGAACGCTAACCACTCAGCCATCAGCCGGCTTTCAAAACACTTTAATTATTAAAATTGAGTGTACAAATACTTATTCCAAAAATAAAAAAAAAGTTACTCCTTTCAAACTTTGTAAATAATTGTTAAAAATATAATTGAATAATGTTAGGGCGAGAGGAATTTATAAATATGAAAAGTGAATCCTTTATACGTTAATTTGCAAGATTTGAGCTCGTGGTGCAAAAGCCTTACAAATGTCTTAATTTTTTCTCTTGAAATTATTTGTGTTTCTTTGTGGGTTACTCAGGTTCTTAGAATTTCGACTGTTACCTTCTATGAACCGTTTTTATTTGTGCTTTAGAATTTTGAGATTTTAAATGTGCGTGGCACATCATATTTTAATTATCCTCCACTGCAAATGATTAGGATTTTATTTTGTCGAGTGCCAGCCACGCTGACAATATGGGGTGCGTTTCTCTTATTTTCCATCTGAACAATAATTTTGTGCGGAGTCCGACTTCCTCAGTACAAACATGTCATAAGTACCCATTTATAGTATAGGAAACCATTCATACAAGAAAAGGACGAAGACAGGAGATACAGAAAGAGGAAATACATCCATGATTCGAATCTAGGACCTCCCTGCTCGCATTCAGACACGCTGACTACTTGACAGGGTGGTCGGCAAATGATTATGATTTTTACCATTTGTAATACTATATGTCTTATAGCAGGGGTGTCCAAGACGTCGACAGTGGTCGACTGGTAGACCGTGAAGACATTTTAGGTAGTCCAAGAGACCATGCTGATAATGACCTCGTATATTAACAATTTAATTTATGATTTATGACATAGAATCAATAAATTATTTAAAATAAAAATTTACTACACAGTTTACGCTTTAAAACACAAAACAAACTGTGCTAAGATTTATGATTTAAAGATTTATGATTAAAGATTTATGATTTAAAATCTAAAACGAACATGATGAGCACGATTAGAACATTAAAAAAAACTATATAAAGGTATACATCTCAATTAAGAAAACATGAATCGAGAAACTTCAAAAACATGGAGGAAAAGTGCATCCATAATCCAAACCAAGACTTCGAAGACTTCGCTGACTTAATTAGGTTGAAAGAAATACTCAATTTTATGATATTTCCATTTAATGAAAATGTCAACATAGATGGAGTATCTGAAAAAATAGGACATTTAATAGATATCACATCAGTCTCGGCCGAGGAAGAAATTTTAAGATGCGATATATTTTTAAATCCAGAGCATATATAGCGATGCTGATTTTTGGAAATTAATTTTTGAGGAAATATTTCCAAATATTGACAAACTGATTTTGTATTTGAAATCATACTTTGGATCGAGGTATCTTTGCGAATCTGCTTTTTCAACCATGAAACAAAAAAAAAAAAAAAAAAAAAAAGAAAAAAAGAAAAAAAAAAAAAAAAGAAAAACTTTGGTCGCATTTAAAAGATGAACATTTAAATACGTGTTTATGCATTGCAATAAGCTTGTACCAGCCACTATATGATAAACTTGTCGCAGATATACAGTGCCAAATTTCAACTAAACGAAGTGAATAGGATGGTCAGTTTTTGGTATATGAATACTTTGATTATTTTTGTCAGTAAATTTTTATTTTGTAAATACTAAAATTAAGTTTTTTTTAGAAAAATTACATAATTTACCATTTTTGCTTGTTACCGAAAATAAATATGTACGTTAATTTAGCTCTGCCATTAGTAGACCGCGGATCCCAAAAGTTTGGCCACCCCTGTCTTATAGGATAGTTTTTAAGCCGATTTAAACAAAACTAACCAGCATGTTACGCCAGTCTGAATTTCTTGGCAATGTTAGACCTAAAAGGGCTTGAATTTTGCTTACTGAACCTGATACTCTAGCTAGTTGTTTTAATTAATTCATCATTAGGAAATGTGAAATGCATGTCTTCTGCTATGCTATGAATCTATTATTTAATATGAGAAGAATTTTCTTTAAACTGCTTTAAATTACGCTATACATATCAGAAATTCATTAAGTTATGTAATTAACAATTGCATTATCTTAAATGCACGAATTTTAGTAAATACAAAAAGTGATAACTTCAAATACTTAACTAAATTTGTATTATTTTATCTCTGCAAACATTTTTAGGTCTTTAAAAGGAAAATTAAAAAAAAGGAAACCAAAATTTTGTTGAAATTCTTTTGCTTAGTTCATTTATTTTCTTTAAAAATGTATTTGTTTTGAAATAGTTTGACATCGATTTAATATTAATAATTTGAGAAAATATTTGTAGAGATAACTTGTTCAAGTTGTTAAATAATCTTATTATTGTAAAGATCTTGTAAAATATTATCTACTTTTTCTTGTAAATATGTATTTCTGCAACTACCAGGGTGATGTTAGAGCAACTATGATTTCGGACTGTTACAAAATATGTTTATAAGTTTTAAATCATTAAATTTATCAATTCTTGGCAAAATACTTACATTTTATTACAATTAATTGCATGTGTAAATGTACATAATAATAAATCTTTTAATATTTTGTATGTAATATTTTAGAGTATTTTATTCAAATGGAGACAAATTAACTATCAGAATATTAATTTTAATCCAATGCAGATTGAATTAATAAATTATAAAGATTAACTAATTCAATTTTTTATTAATAAAAGAAAAGCTAAAATCAACTAAATTTTCATCTTTTCATTAATTTTAAATAATATTCAAATAGAAATTTAAAAATCAATTTTATTTCTAGGATTTTAAGTGAATTCAAATTCATGTCATTATTTTCAGAAACAATTACTTGTTTCATTCAGTTTTGAGAATGGAATTTCGGCTAAGTGATGTTTGGTATTTTTTTGTATTAATAGAATAAAAGTATAATCACAATGTGACTGTAAAGTTAAAATCAAATTTAAAATAATGAGAAAACAGAATAATAAACATCAAAAAATAATTAAACTATCTTCATAATATATTTCTAACTGTTGATTGAAGTATTAATACATTTTAAAGAAATTATGACATTTTATCATGAATTAAGAAATATAAAGCATATAATAATCTTAATGTAGTGTTAAATTAATTGAAACAAATGATGAAATAAAAGATACACTCTTTTTAAAAAGGAATTTGCTGTTTAAAATATACATTTTTGATATAGCAAACAAAAAAAGTACAAAGAAAATGGCACAAAAAACCATTGGAAAGTACTTATCTTATCCACTGTGAATTGTCATCTAGGAGAATTTATATAAATAGGGGGCACTATATACAGAATTTCTCATTTTGAAAAGGAGGAAACCTGAAAATCATTCCGACCGACGTGAATATGTAATACAGAGACGAAGCACCTATCACTTATTGTTCAACAGTAGCGATGATCGAACCTGCGACCATTCTTCCTAAAAGCTTGTCTTACCACTAAGCCACGGTGACCCAATAAATTAATTGTATTTAAAAATGATGGAAGGAATTTAATGTAAAGAAATTTTTTGTTTGTTAGTAAACATTTTATTTATATAAATATTTAGTTCAAAATGCATAGGCAAATTGATTATGGTATTTCTAGTCTTATAGATAAACACAAGGAACAGAAATGAAATCATCTTGCCTAGAACTAATTGCACAAATTGACCATATTGACTTTTTAATTTTAATATATTATAGGACTAATTATATAGAAATAAAATATCAAGAAATTTGTTGTTAGGTGTTTGGAACACAAATTTGATGTGTATAAATTTCTAGAAGCAAAACATAAATTTAAATAAAAGTTATTAGAAGTTTGGAAATCATCCTTTTCTTTAAAAGCCATTACTGCATTAGTATTCAACGTCTAATTTTTAAATATTGGCTTTAATCAATTAAATTTTTGTTTTAAAGAAATATCTATCAATACCTTGTTATAAAGAATTATGATTTTTTTTGTTGATAGTACCAATTAATATATAGAGTATAATTCCCTTTTACACGACTTTATATCTAGACAAAAGTTACAGTTGGGAATAAAACAGAGAAACAGTTTACTTCTCTTGAATTTGGGAAAACCCATTTATAACATTGATTAAATGTGATGTAATAACTCAATATTACAGGTCAACGCACAAGGTTTATTTCCTGAGGTAATTCGGTTTAACCGACTATTCTAGAGAATAGTTTTAAATTACGCATATAAAGCTAATGGAATTCTTTTGATGGACATATCTTAATAAAATTACGAATTCAATTAACAATTTTATTGAGAAGTGTTATTATTCACATAGTTAAATTGAATCATAAGGTATCACATCTGTAGAATGGTTTACTTATTATATTAGATTAAACATCATGCATAATGTTAGTAGTTTACATATCTGCCGCAACTATATATAATTAACATAACATATAGATGAATCCAATTAACATAATTCAGAATGCAATTTCCTATTTGATCATAAATTCATGTCTTTAAGTCATTTCTGAATATACTACAACTCGTAGAATATCTAATATACCGAATTCCAACATTCTGCATGTATTGACAAATAAGACAGATATTTAAATTATTTTTATAATCTTAAATATTTATAAGACAATCGATTTAATTAATATGCATTTTACATAACATGCAAATATATCTCTGATGTATATGCATTTTACTTCAAAAATCAATTATTCAAACAGTAATTAATTACTTTTTATTTTCTTCATGGAATTAATTATTTATCATTTTAGTATGAACGAAAGATTAATGTATAAATGTGTATTAGGAGTATTTGTAAAAAAATATTTGTTTTAAATTTATTGGATATGCAAATATTATTAACTAAGCTCAATTTGTCTGAGCCCCGATGACGTTTGTGCGATTTGAAGTGAAATGGTAGCAGAAAAAAAGATTGAATGCGCACAGGAAGAGAAGAAAGCATTCCGTTCCCATGGTTACCAGAAATCCCATCAACGTCGTGTCAAGCTGTTTTCTTTTGCAACCGAAAGAAAAACTCCGCTGGAGGAAATGTAGTTCCTTTAGAGAAATGCTTAAAGGACGTGTGCTTTCAAAAATGAAGGGAGATGCGATTTTAAACATCCTTTACGAAGAGAAACGTTCTGTGTAATGCAATATACATTTTTTTTTCAGAAAAGAATAATATAAATAAAACAAATCTCTTTTGCTTGGAGACAAGTTGTGTTTATCAGTTAAGCATAATTTAATTTAAATACATAAATTCTTTTTTAAGGTTTGATATTAAGTTAGCATATATTGATTATTCGTGTACATATGTTACATCGCTATACACCTATGAGAACGCAAAGTGTATAATTTAACAAACTCTTAGCAAAAGATTAAATGTAAATTTAAAACACAACAAATTAATATATAAATATCTTGTGATGAATATTTTGTTGTAAAAATAAAAAAAATAATATAATTAATCCAATCAATTTAGTGTGTTCAAAATTTAACTTCAGAAAAATATATATTATACTGAATAATATCATTACATATAATTAGTATATCATTAGTTTGTATTATTTAAAACCCTATTATCAATTATATGGTAATTTTTTTATATCGAAAATAAATAATGATATAAATATGTACATTAATTTTTATATGATAATTTCGATAAAATGAATATTCACTATATCGAAATAATTTTGATATGATAAAACATAGCAATTATATTCACCAATAATAAAAACTAAATATATATCATTCATAGAATGGGATCATTAGCATGCATTTTACTAGCGAATTCAACTTACATAAGTCAGAAGTTCTTAAGATATAATATTTCAAAGTACTTAAAATAAAAAGTCTTCCTTAAACTATTCTTACACACCATGGTGATTTTATGCAAATCATAAGATTAGAATTATTATTAATGTAAATGTATATGTGAAGTTTCATGTTTTAAAATAAGCAAAAATATTCCTTATCTAATGGATACTGAGTAAGAAGCGTATACTTGCCAAAAATTAGAAATATCTTACTTAATCTTAGATGTATAAACATATTAATGAATGTATTATCTTTTAAAAATTGATAGTATCATATATACAGTGGGTAAAAAAAGTTTCCGTACGGTCAATGAATTTAAGAATAAATTAACATAATTTGTAAAGTATTTCATTTTTC
>JAPDSC010125049.1:0-38982 GCA_026290005.1 Latrodectus geometricus | reverse complement strand
GAATAAATTTTAAAAATTCATATTCATTATTGAAGGGGAAAATGAGCTAATTATATATTTTTGCAATTGCAGTTTTATAAGATGGCTGCTACTTGGTCAATATTTTAGAATAAAAAATTTTAATTTATTCACAAAACAATTATTTTACTATATATATATATATATATATATATATATATATATATATATATATATAATAACACTAGTTGTAATAAATTATTGGGATCTTTTGTTTAGTCCCTGCTTCTAAATTAGGAAGACTAAATCTTCATATGTTTTTATTAACTAAATTAATTTGGAATTTTTATTCCTTAAATATGAACTGTAAGCATTTAGTTCCATAATTAATTACCATTAACAACCTATCTACCTTAAAAATACCGATCGTTTAAACAATTCGTAAAACAAGTCTGTAGTTCAGTAGTAAAGCATATAGAAAAATTCATTAATCATTTTGTTTTAAAAATTAACATATATAAAAGCTAATAAATTGGATGAGACGATTTGATTCAAGAAAAAATAAGTCTCGTCATGTGGATTGTGAGTAATCCGAGTGTCAATACAGCACACAAACAGGCGCAACGCTATCAATTGTGCCTTCCATTTGCTTAAAAACGTTATACTTTTGTATTACAATTTGTGAGTCTGTGAAGAGTTCTCATAGAGAATCATAGCAGTACTTATGGTCTTTCTAAGGCATCTTAATCATTCTCGATGTGATTCAAGTCCACAAATCGTATCGTCTGTGAAGAGTTCTCATAGAGAATCATAGCAGTACTTATGGTTTTTCAAAGGCATCCTAATCATTCTCGATGTGATTAAAGTCCACAAATCATATGGATAATCATATTTTCTGAATGGCTTACTGCTAGATATTAATTCTATTGCACATATTCATGTGACCCCTAAAACATATTATGTAGGTGACATTATAGATCACATTCGTAGAGCCTTCTATAATCAGTAAACTCTTATACCAACCTTCGGTCAACTATAGCAAGAGATAATATAATATATGTTAGAGTTGAATTTCTATTCTTATGCGTGCGTATATGCAAATACATACACATCATTCTATTAGTTACCAGTATTTAGCAAAAACTTCTACTAGTTAAATAAGTAATCCAAAAGTATGTTCAAAATCTATGAGCCATTAAAAGTCTAACACTTAGACATTTGGCATTTTTTGCTTTAAATTAACATTTATGTGTTTTGAAGGAAATCAATTTAAGTCAAATTACTTTAGCAATAATGCTTAAAGTTAATTTTAAGTTTCCATTTTATGTTCTTTGCAGATGATAAAATCTCAATATAGTACAATTAATTTGCATATTGTATTTTTAATACCTTCTGCTAAACAGTGCATTCAAATTTTTATGCAGATATGCTTATTTTTGAACGAGTTGACCTTATATTTGTGATTTTCATTCTATAATTTTTGAAAAGTTGAATAAAAATTTTGTTATTTACAAATGATATAAAATATCCATTTCTACACTAATTATTAATCCATAATAGTAATTAGAACTGCTGTTTGCATTTTTTTAAAAATTAACTGTGGGAATATACATAATAGTTGTAAACTGTTAATAAAAATTTTATTCCTTTTAATTTTAAATACAAAATGTTTATATATTAATATTAATAACTAATGAAAAACATGCCTTAAATTTATGTCATTGGCATTACATTGTAATTTATCAAAAATCAAGTTAACAATTTACAAAATAAAACTAATCAGCAGAAAGCATTTTGTATCTTACGGTCTCTCTTTAGATGGTTCCTTAGATCTTTTAATCTTACACTATAATGTTTTTAGTTTGAAAAATACTTAAAAAAAATATTTACGTGTTACACGCTCTGAATATAATCTCGTACACGAGTTGAACAAAATTACAGCATATATGTTTATCAAATAACTCGAGGAGAACAAATTGAATTTTTGTGAGGATCCGCAAGATTATACATACACACACACACACACATATATATATATATATATATATATATATATATATTTATTTATTTATTTATGTATATATATTTATTATTATAAAATAAAATATTATTATATAATATATATTATTATTTCTATTCAGTATAAATAATTCCTAAATTATTCAGTATAAATTTAAATAGGCTGAGTGGTTTTCCAAATAAAGTTTTTTCTCCCATTTATTTAAGAATTACCCTTTATAATCTGGAAGCAATGAAGAAGCTTAATTTAAATCATCTCACCACTGTTACCCTGTGGGAACAACAGTGAAACTGTGAGCTGAGTGAGAACCGATAAGTCAGCGATGAAGAGAGAAAGTTGTAGAAATCAATTGGGGCGAAGTAAAAGTTGGGAAGGAGAGAAATTGTGCCCCTGCCCTGAGGTGCTGGGGAGGGAAAAGAAGCAGGTGGGGCAAAGACTTCGGCTTTTCCATGTCGCAATGAGAAGTCCCTCTTGAAGGATACCTATGCGATATTGTTAATCGATTAATCGATACTTGGCTTTCCCTCCCCCCTAAAAGGTAGCTTCTTCTGAACACTGCAAAAAGGAACTCTTCAACTTTCTTTCAATTAATTATCTGAAATGATATGAATCACCAGCAATCTCTTCAATTTTTCCATCCCCTTCAATCATAAAGTAACTCTATGTTAACTCTACTTAGGTCATCATTATGAATTTTATGAGAATGTTTCCCAGCTGTAGGGCGACATTTTGAAGAGGAATTTGAAATCCTTTTCAAGTTACTTGTTAAAAATATTTAGTCCTTCTTTTTCTTGTTTGTACTTATTACAGTTGTAAAAGTTTCCCGGTTGTGACGGCAAGACATTTTTGGACTAGAAGATTGCAGGTTTGGTATGAAGAACAATGAAATTTAAATATTACGCTTCTGCCTTTTCCACATAAATATATTGTGGTGAGTATTCTTGAATATTTTCAAAATTTCTTTCTGCTTGATATTATTCATAAAATGGTTTATTACTGGTAAATATGACCCACAATTAATGAAAAGTTATCTTAAAAAGAAATGCATAGCAAATGTTCAAATGCCGTGAAACAGCTTAAGGAGCCAATATATAATGAAGAGGAAGGGAATTAGGAATAAATATCTAATAGCATGTATCACAGATTTTACCCTTGATGACAGATGTGATTTATTAGTTTAAACTCGAGAAGATACTTTATGTGATGAAAAGCATTAAGTACCCACGACTACTGAACAACCTTTCACAGTTCACGAAAAAAAGTGGAACCTTGAAAATCTCGCTGTTATAAGCAAATCTGCTTAGTTGGATGGATTAAGATCACGTGATCTTGATAGCCAGAAGAGAATGCCTGTGCTTTCTATGGAAAGTTCTTCCACTTTTTTTATGCTAATCAAATGTGATACGACAATACTTTGTCCTGATAAAAGACAATCTCTCCAGCAGATTGCCGAAAACGAGAATATGAAATATTTATTTAAATAATCATCAAGAATATCCTGGTAAAGTTTATCTTCAGGGGTAATGTCCTACGATCAGAAGTCTAGTTTGAAAATTCTCTTGGAGATAGGAAGAATTCATGCTTTTATATGGTTCATACCATATATGTATTTTGCCTTTAGCATGTGCCAAAGTAAATCTCGACTCATTACTCTAAGCAACAAATTTTCATATCTCGATGGCTTAATGGCTAAGTTCCTGTGCTCACATTAATCATTCAATCTCTTTTATGCAATTAGCCGAGGGACTTGCTAGATGATTACTCCTATGTCTCTGGGAGGAGATAATTTTGTAGGGTATGATTGTTATAATGTTGCTATGGATTAGCGTTAAATATGCGGATAAAAAATTAGATGACCGCTCGTATACCTGTGATTACAATGAAGTCTAGCTACCATCAATCTTGGTTTTTCTCACACTGTTCCTCTTATTAATTGACGTAGTATGGTTTTAATGGAATTGATTATCTAAAACAGTATAGCTATAGTACAATTATTTCTGAAAACCAACGTTTTTGCATTATTTACGAAATTGCGGGACCATTATTCCGGGTACCATGATCAAACGAACTTTAACCCAAATTCTTACAATTGTGCATTTGACTATAATTGAAACAGTGAGTAACATTACTAATTTCAATTGTCAATATCAAATTGTTGACTATACGACATGTAAATCACTTTTAGACTTACATTTGACTCAAAATTTTTATATCGCAAACTATTCCTAATTGAATTTATTTTCAGTATACTCTTCAATAAGTTAAAATATTATTCCTTAAATCTCTTTAAAACTCAAAGAATATATATATCAATACATGTATTTTAAAATCATTAGATCTTTTAACAACAGCTTTATGTTATCGAATCTTTAAAATATGGAATCCTTTATTAAGTAGGAACATTTCACTTTAAATATAAATTTGTTCTATTATATTTATATAAATTCTATTCATATAATATAATTTCTTATACGAATTCTTAATATGGTTTACTACAGAAAATTGGAGATTCCATGGAAGCTTGATGTGGTGGTTCAACATTTTAGGATTTTAACAAAAGTTCAACATTTTAGGATTTTAACTCCCACTCTTGACATCTTGACATAAAAAATAGTTCGGAATCCACTTTAGACTGTAGCCTTCAATTAAATTAACTCTCGTATGCAAAATAAATAAGTAAATAAATAAAAATAAAAAAATAAATAAATAAATCACACCACGACTAATTGTTAAACCAGATGCGATTTTGGATTAAGCATATCTGAGAATAAATAGCTGAGATTTTATAGCTGAGCACCCAGTTTAATGGTAATCAATTCAACAGTTCCTGAATGAGAGATGAATCAGAACCCTACATCAGAGAAGTAATTTAATTGATAAAATTTGCTCTTTAAGTTGTTTGTTTCAATCGAATTATTTTATCATGAGCAAAAATGACCATTGATTTAGGAAATCAAGCAAAACTTGGAATAAAATTGCTTAAATGTTACAGACAAATCTGTCATTAGTTATAAATTGCTCTATTTTTTTCATATTTTCATGGAAAATGAAGACATAAATACCTAGAAATCAATATCTCTTAACTGCGTATTTCTCCTACATTTGCAGTATCTGCAAATGTAGGAGAATGTAGGTAACGAAAGTATTAAACAACGAAAGAAGTAAGTAAATTTTTTCTTTAACTATAATTCTATAATTCACGTTGATGCCAATAAACATGTTTTTCAATAATTTATTTTATTTGTCTCTCTGTAATCCCATTTTCTACTTAGAGTCTAACTCTGTTGAAATTTAAAGTTTAAAGTACATTCTAATAATCTGTAAATATCCAATCTCGTGATAACGAACATATAAATTGTTGGACTGAAAGTACTAACAGATCAGCTACAACATAAGCCACATTTTAACGAAGTTTTGAAGAATAAAATACAAAACTTTGCTTCTTCACAAATTTGTTAGAGGTTTCAAATATACTTGTTTTTTTAGTTTTACCAATGTACAGTCTGATATGTTTATTTAAGATTATAACGTTAAACTTTAATAGATATTTCTATAAAACGTAATTTACTAACCGGTTTAAATTTATGATGAATAAACTAACATTAGACTTGACAACATTTTCCCTCTTCTATGTCCCATAAATATTTATGAATCGTTAGTGCTCCTAATTCAGTTCAACATTCTCCAGGTTTTAGATACTCATATATGGACGCATATATGAAGATTTTAATATTCATATATGGTAAGATTCTCATGTATGGATATTAAGATCCCCAAATGCAAATGCTTATCACGTTCAGCATTTTGCTTAATAACTATAATTTCTATTGAAATTAGACTTTGTGAGGGAAAAAAGACTTAGAACTTGAAACCAAAATTAAATCTAATCCAAACATTTCATTTAATTGTTTTTATTCAGAGATAAAAAAGATCATAAATCTTAAAAAATGTGTGGCTGTACTACTAAACTATTATCTTTGAAAGTATATGACCAGAGTCGAGTTATTATAATACGAATGCCAGGTTTAATTAAAAATTTCAAGTATTTTTGATGTTTTCATCGTAATTTTTTACGAGAAACTGCATAAAAGCAATATGTCTTTATTATCTATAATACAGGCAAGCAACATGTTGACGTGGCAATATGTTATTAATAGCATGTAAAAAATACTGCCACGTCAACATGTTGTTTGAATAGTAACATGTTGACGTAGCTATATATCTTATATGCTATTAAGTTGTTAGGCTGGTATATATAAGCATTTTTCCAAAGTCCAGAGGGTTTGATTGCTGTTTTACAGTCGTTTTTATCAATTTAAGGCTGATTTAACTAGTATCAAGAATTTAAAGCTACAATAAACAATAAATACCTATGTGGTAAGAATCGAACTCAAGAGATGTTGAATCAAACCTCAGAGCACTTACCAGAGCACTCATCAGTTAAATCAAGGCCCAGAAGCTTACATTATGTCATAATGCTGGAGATTATCTGTGTACATTAGTTTTTATTAGGTTAATTTTCTACTGATTTAGTTTCATAAGTTTGGGAATCAATCGTTAGTTCAAATGTCAATTTCATCATTTGACCAGGGCTTAGAAACATAAGATGGTATTTCTCTTTTTAGAGTTATTGGTAGGTTAAAATAAGTAGAAAAAATAAGAAAAATAAACAAACAAAAAATGCTTGATACAAATGCTAGAAGACAATAAAACTTCTAAATAGTGTTTTCCATTACTTTTTTTTAATTAAAAGTACATTGAACAAAAAAATACTTTTTTAACCTTTAAAAAAAACATTGAAAAATGGTAAGTGCTTATTGTTTAGAATTGCTGCTATGCATTTGAATAAAGCAAAAATCAAAAATTAGTCGAGAGATGGAAATCTATTGGTGAGTCATAATATTTCTTGAAACATATATTAGTTCAAGGCTCTTGAAACTTGCATACTGGGAAGAGTGCCTTAGTTACCGCACGACAAGAGGCCTTGTGAATATTCACCGATCGTAATGAGTAATGATGGTCGTTAGTGACTTACATTTTTATAATTCAATTATTCCATTCGCAATTAGTAGCACTAGTATTTCGAGTTGAGTTGTTGCAAGCATTTTTAATGCACTGCAAATATAGTTAACTAGTTAAAAATTCTCATTGTGCCTTAATATTAAATTTTCAAAGCCATCATTTCCAGCAAATCGAAGGTTACCGCAGTTACAGCTTGCTCTTGTAACAAGAAGACCCAAATTATGTTCCTCAACTTTGAAGCTGTTGTAAATTGCACCGATACATCTGTCTCCGTCCCCAACTCCTGTGATTTAGGTGTGTTTTGTCAGGGCCACCGGTGCTCTCTTGTCGCGGCAACCCCAGGTTATAAATTAAGGTTAACGACGGGGACAAAAGAGAAAGGCCCAAGGAAATTACCCGCGAAAACCCCTTTGATGTAAGTCGGTTGCATGTTAACAAGCTGCTGGCAATCCGGTTCAATAGAAAGCTCCAATTGGTGGGAAGTAATTTGGGAAATTTTCGGGAAATAATACCCAGGAACTTCCAGACGCGTTTGGGCTTCTGAATCGTTAGCGCATTCGTTTCCCCCCTACAGATTTTTTTTATTTGCATAATCATGCTCGGATTAGATGTCGTAAACTTTTGAAAGAATATAAAAATAAATTGGAAAGTTATGAATTGAGCCCTCTTTCAAAAGCAAATTTCTCGAAGTTTGAGATCGAATAGCTAATTTGACAAGACTGAATCTATTGGAAAATAATAAAAATGAAACAAACTTAACGAAGGTGAACATTACAAACTAGGAAAAACAATTAATAGGATATCATTAGATACTAGTTGAAATTATTTGATTTACTGTCTTTATAATTATACAATTTTTGTTAATTTTTCTTAAACACAAATGGGACCAATTTTCTGTTAGTTTTCATTAAAATAATTTAATAAATCAGCATAATAGATTCAGGTAATCATTTTTCCTTCTTCAAATTCTTAATGAGTGCCTTTTAAGTCTCAGGAAACATGGCCACAATTTTTCCAACCAATTGAACTGTTTTCACCTTTTTCGGAAGTTTTGTAAGAAGAAATCTTCAGTTTTAACTGTAATTTTATTTGTCATGTCTAGTTATGCTTTCGAGCTTCATTATTTGTAACTCAACACCCCAAAAATTTGCTGGGATTTATATTTGAACCTATTTAAAAATTGCTTTGAAATGTGTTCACAAATCTGCTTTGAAGTGTGATCCACTATCAGCAGTTGTGGCACCCATCTTTCTGGTAATTTTTTCATGCTCAAAGATCCACTGTATTGAATACATGTTCCTTTAATAAGTTTAGCTTCTTAGCTCTTGCATGGTTGTCTTCTAACATGATGTCATGAATTCAGTTGACTATTTCTTCACCCGTGATCTCAATTGGACGTCTAGAAAGCTTTGCATTAGAATGTTGGAGCATATTTCTGGCTGCCTCTTCCTGCTGTCCAAGCCTTTAAACACAACTATGTGACTCTTACATATGAATTATTTTTAAATGAGATAAATACTTGAAATAATATTCTCGTCTCTATATTTCATAGCTCCAAAGAAGGAGCAATACCTTATGGAACTCTAAACATGTATAGATACTCCCAGCATGATTGTTTTTTGAAGAAACAGGTATCCAATCTTCTTCCTACTGGACAAGAAATCATTCCATTTTCCCTTCTTCTTGCTGGAATATTTGGATTTTAATATAAAACAAATAATTTTTTTCTAAACGATAAAACAAATATTTCTATTAAATAAAAATTCCAGTACATTCATCGAAGTGTTATTTAATATACCAATAGCGAAAAATAAGTGATATAAACGAGAGAAAGTTGATCAGTGTTAACAAAGCTTACATTTGCAACAAAATTCCTTACTCGCGGATAATACCTGAGGAGAACTCGAAGGACGGAAAGAAAAATTACTGATATTGGGGAGAAAACTTATCTCTTGCTCTGGAGATCCCTTCCCACCCTTCCTTGTACCAGACACTGGGCGGTACAAGATGACGTTCCTCTTTCGTGTTAAAAGTCTTTCTTCTTGCTCCAAGAAACATTCCTCTTTTCTCCCGAATTCCCCCGGCGAAATCCCACCATTCATCTTGATAGCGAATCCGTTCATCTCTTGTCTCAAAGGAGAAGAAGGACTCCGACATCTCACCTCGACAGATCTTCCGTTCCATAGAAAAAAAAAAAAGATGCGATTACTATCAAGAAGAGACAATTATCATCCACTCGAACCAGAAACTGGAAAAATGGAGAATCTTTCAGAAGAGATTCATTTCTGAGGTTCACTTCTTTCAATAAAGCTTACATTTTTTTTATCTTCTTGCGAATTCAAAAGCAAAATGAAGAAAAATATTCTAGTTTCTAAAGCGTTTTATCTTACTATTGCTTTTAGTTTGATTTAAATTGCTATTTTGCTCATAAAGGCTAATTTATCCAAAATGTATTTAAGGAGGATAAAGATTAACAGACATTCGACAAACTGAAAAATCACAGAGAGCTGACCACTCTTTTATCTTCATTATTTCTTCATAATGTATAGCAAGCACATAATTAAGAATATTGAATATGTTTATGAATCGAATTGAAATATATAGATTCCAACCCCTAAGGCCTTATTTTTAAATAGGATTAATCTAAATATTAAAACTCTCAATTTAATAATATATTTTCTTCCTGCTTATATTATGTGGTTTTATAAACATAGAATAATAAGAAAACATACTTTATCTTCCTTGTCGGTAACATTGACTTTTTATTAGTGGTCATAAACCAATAATCCACAAGAAAATATTAATACTTGATAGAACTTGAATATCATTCACCTTTTTCTCTCAATTTTTGTTAATATATAGTATTATTTTGATGACAGTTTTGACCTGAATTAGATTGTAAACTCATAATTTATGTCAGGCTTTAATTCGAAAGACGTTACGTTATATAACATTCTAATCAATTTCTTCCTTCCATTATGAGCTCCGACAACAAGCTCTACGCATACAAATGAATTGAATAATTTATGTAAGCATTTAATGTATTTTCAGGTGAAAATTAGAAATTTAAAGACACACTTTTATTAATTACATTTAACATTTGCTAAATAAGAACAAATAAGAACAAATAAGGGAATTTAGTTTTGTACAACTTGAGACTAAATAAATTAAATTAGAATAGAAAGTATCTTGTTGATATTTTCACTTATATAGTTATAATTCTCTAGATAACAATACAGTTTCCAGGAATAGAAGATCAAAACTAGCAAATCAGTGCAAAAATTTTTAAATATAAAAAAAATTTATATCCAACATCATTCAATTTCATTTTATGTTACATTATTTTTACAGAGGAAAAAAAAAGCTTCGCAATTTGTAAATTATAGATTGAATTCGAGGTACACTTTTTTAATTGGTTGAAAAAATATACATCTCAGGGCTTAAATATGTAATCCTTTATTTTTTTAATATTATATTCTGAAATCTATCATTACTAACAATGGATTTTATAATTGTTTTGATTTATAGAGATCATCCAAAATGACAAATATAAATATAATAATTTAGTGTAACGTCATGTGTTACATGTCACACAAGGTACTTTGTAAATAGATAAATGAATTTTAAGGAAACTAGTTTTGAACAGTTGATATTATTTAGAACTATAAGTAATAACAAAAAATATAATAATATGAATATGGCAGCTTATATCAGAAAAGATGCACATTTTAAATTTCTTTTTCAGAATCCTGAAGTTTTAAAAGATATTAAATATGTTATTTTACAACAATGATTTAATTTAAGAATACTTAACGAATAAATAAATAAAAAACTAGTTTTTTTATTTCAAATATTTGCTAAATCGTGCATAAAACAACAATTTCACAACTATTTTGTTGGAAGAAAATGCATCGTTGTTGTCGCGGGTTTAATCTTTACTCTATTATCTATTTAATGAATTATATGGGTTGTCATCTGAGGGTTTTCAGTTGATATTGTGCTTTTATATACAGTATTTTCTTTGATTGTTATATGAAATAGTTCATGTTCAATAAATATAAATTCTTATTTTTGTAGAATTCTTATCATAACTTTAAACTAAATAAAAAAAAAGCAAGGGAAAATATTATGGTAGTTTGTATAAAATTTATGGTAGTTCAGTGGAAAAGACGTACAAGTGTACAAAAAATAATTTGCAGGATATCTTACTGATTCAATATTTCTCCCTTTCTCTGTCCACGTATTAAATCAAATTTGATCAAAATGAATTAACTCATCAAAATCTATGTTTCTACTAATCAAAATGATTGTGTTTTTGAATTGGGTCATTTTTTGAGCCAATTGTACAGTGTAAGAAAATTACAGAAAGTAAATATACTTTCCGCATTACATTAAGTAATATCCTATGTAATTAAATGTATAATTGAGATAAATTAGCAAGCTTTTCATTTTCTGTTAGTTGAGACAATTTGAAGAAAAAATATCTAGTATACACTCTTCTTTACACTATTCCATATGTTGTCAGCCGGACTAACAGTTGAATAACGCTTTAGTTTTCAGTTCAACAGTTCATGTAATCGATTTTCACTTGGTACATATATATCAGTAGAAGCTTAGAATTTATTTTGAGTCTGAAGTCTCGATTGTACTAGCCCTCGTATGCTAAAAGTTATCCGGTACCAAATAAAATTTCGTCACTATGAGACAATCTAAAGAAATGGTGTATGAAACAATTGGAACGCAGTATTTGAACGGGTGCCCACATCTTGTAAAAAAATATTTATTTCAACTGCTTCTAATACGCATACACATATTTACTCAATATACTCAGTATGCATACATGTTTGTCAAATCCAAAATCGAGTATTCATTTACAATGGGAGAATAAAATTGTTTATCGAATAGTAAAATAATCTTAAATTTTAGGAGACATTTCCCAAATATAAATGGCTTGTAAAGCTTACGAATCATGAAGCAAGGTCAAACTTTGATTTTCTAGGTGAGAAGACAAACTTTCTAGAATATCTGGTCATTATTTAATTAAATTTTCAATAAATTTCAATCACGTTAATTTTTTTCTTTCCTTTGAATGCTTATCTTGATTACGCTTCATTAAAATTGGCATTACTATTCTATTAGTTTATGATTTGAAATTAAATTATTTTTTATGTATGGTCAGTTTAAGAACTTGTTGATACGAAGAAGAATATATACATTTTCTGCAATCATTGCTGACAAAAAATTAAACATGCAAGAATGAAATTTTGATGTATAATCAGTGTTTGCTAAAATACATCTTGTTCTTATTAATCCTTTAAGCTTCAAGCTTTCCATCGGTGATTTCTCATAATAATTAATATGTATAAGTTTTGACTCAGTATGACATCAACTCGAATCCAAAATTTCTCAAAACTCCTACAAATGTAATAGTTCTGTTGGCATTTCGTCAAATGAGCTTGCAGTTGAATGGTAAATCTTCAATTAAACTGTTCTTGGGTTAAATTCCCTCCTTTGCCATTGCTTCGGCATTAGAAGTTGATTTGATAACTTCTGAGTCAGATCAGCTTCGACGCCTAAGCACTATTCCTTGCAATACTTCAGCGACAACTGCACATTTTCAGTTAGTCACCATGTTGACAGAGAGCATTAAGTAACAGAAGAGCAACAAACAAAATAAAAGCATTTTGACTTAAAAAATTATAGTACTAAAATGTATAATTATTTTTAGTAAATAAACTTAGACTAATAATATTATTAAAATTCCGAAAACCCTCATCGAAGAAGTGCTTATAATTTGCAACAAAATCATCATTCTTTTTTTTAAAAAAAATTCTAATTTGTTATTTCTGATGTCTGTTAATATATACTAATATGATATAAAATGTCATTTTACTGTTATTATAATTTTTACGATAATTTTGCTTAAAAAAAGTCAGGGAATTGATTTTGAAGGGCTTTAAATTGAACTGCATTAAAAAAAATAGATAGAACTTCTCTAAGTTCATGTAATTTAATTTCTTTAAGTCAATTTCCTCGTTTTTTTTATTCTAAAAAATATTAAAATTGTTAATCATAAAATTTTATTAGATGAAAAATGCTATCAAATATGGATACTTTACTATAACTTTTTAAACATGTTTTTGTCCTGAAGGGTTTTTGAAAAGAATTTTTTTAAAAATTCTATAGATTCTCAATCTTAGATTCGGATAGGCTTGTTTATGGAAAAAAGGCTTTTTTTCATACGTCAATCATTCTTCCATTTTTAGAAACATTTTATTACCGGAAAAATTATTTTCTTTTAGAATAACAACAATATTTTTCCTAAAAAAAAATAATAGCAAAATTAAGTAATACTAAAGAAGAATAAAACGAATAGTTTTAAAGCAAAAGTCAACAGGACTAATGCACTATTTAAGTGCATCTGCCAGCTTCAAAGTAAAGATATATGCTGTGCAATCTCTCTGAGAATTTCTGATTCAAAATAGAAAAAGTGAATTCTTTTTCGAGATTCACCCACAAGGAAAATAATCTGGATTAGAAATATCAAAGCTGAAGAAGAAAAACTATAATTGCCTGTTTGAAAGGAATTTGAAGCGCGTACAAAGAAATATTCAGTGGTGTGAAATAATGCAATTTTCTCTCTTAAACAGTTTATATTTTTTCTTTGAATTATTTTGTTAAAGGGAGATTAGAGCAAATATGTTTTACTTTACACTTATTTTTAAAAATAATTTAAACTCTTAAGAGCTTCTTTTAACATAGGCATTGGTCTAGACATATAATCAAATATTGATTGGAAAGTACCAGAATAAGAAATGAAACTTTTAAAAAGTGGACATAGCTTGTAAAAGCAGTCCATCATACAACATACATATTTTTTACAGAAGAGCTCTTTGTTTATTAGTGCTAGTGTGTTTTGTTCCCTATAAAAGGATTCTGAATAGCCTGTCAACTCTTCTCTAAAACATTAAAAAACGTTAAACGTATACCGAAAAGAATGTCTTTGCATGGTAAGGAACTCACTTCCAGCGAGTAAGGAACTTCAAACCACCACCTTCTATATCCTCTCGCATCCAGAAGGTGGTTGTTTCGATAACTCACTCAACGTTAGACAGTCGTGCTGAGTATATCTATACACGTTAAGTTTAAATATGGTCTTATATCTCTCCGCCAGTGTAAGGTGGAAGTTTTGAAAGCATGCAGTCTTAAGTATATGTAAGTGTACATCAGCATACCTCATTGTTTTAGCTGAGTTTGATATTTATGAGAATTATTTATGAGAGCATTTCCTTACACATTTTAATGAATTTTTATAAGACAATAAAGTAAAAATGTTATTACTCAAACAATGATATTTAATATTATGAATAGATAAAAATTTCATTATTGGATTGTTGATATGATTATAATGATATTTTTCGTATTAGCATGCTCATGTAGGCATGTTAGAGTATATTCAACATGAAATGTTTTAAGCTAAATAGAATTTTTTTATTTATGAATATTGACTCAAAATTATCAAAAAAGAGTGTTATATAAATCATTTATTACCAATAATTATTTCAGTGCAAAATAATTTTCAGCAAGAGATAGAAATAAGTGTTACGTTAAAAACCGGATTTTTATGAAAAATCCTGTCGATAGTCTTCATCAACAAAAATGTTAAGTAAAGCAGTTAATTTTAGTATTTGATAAACCTGCTTCGATTATACTTGGTTAAGTTACGAGTCCTTTTAATTGTTATTCTTGATTACATATTCTTTTCTCACATAAACGCTTGTGATCTATGTGATTTCCTTTAAGCATATAAAATGATGCATAATTTGAGAAGATTATATTTTCTCTTTTTCCCCATCATGATTTTTTAGCCTACTTAGTAGCTGTTCATAAATAAATATTTATACATAGTGCTTGAAAGCAATCTGTATAGGTGATTGTGAATTATTGATGATGGTTAAAAAGATTCTATATATTGTCTCTAATCATGGGCTGACTGGGGCATGTATCAAGGATATAAAAATTCAGATGTATATCATATTTTATAGGAAATCACTTCAAACTTAGGAAAAGCCTGATAAAATAGGTAAAAAAAATATATAATTTAAATTGTCTTCTAAATTAGCGAAAAGATTGAAGTTTCTAATTAAAACCAATAATCTTCATAAAATGATGGTCTGTTTCTTACATATGCTTATAGAATGACTAGTTGCTATACATATGTGCAATAAAATAAGAATTAAAACCGATACGAATGATTACCAAATAAGAAAATCACTTATCTGAGTACGAGGAATGAATTTTTTTTTCTTTCCGAAAATCTTTCAGAAACTATGCATTATAAAAGAACATTTATTTATCATGAATATATTCGAAATAATTGTTTTTTTTCCCCAAGGAGACAAAGCTAAACGTCAGTCATCATAGGTACTTTCTTATAAAAAAAAAGATAAAAAAAAAAGACTCGAAGCTTTATATATATATATATATATATATATAAACTGTGTGGTTTTAAAGAAATTTTTGAATGCTGAGATGAAACTGGTGTTCAGATATTGCTGCGAAAGTAACCGTTTTTCGAAAAATGAATCATGTTTCTGCGTAGTTTTATGAATATACGTGTTTTGCGTGTCTACGTAAACTTTTCAATGAAACCATGCTTTCTGATATTGAACATGCTGCATCTTGCTTGGAAATAATGACGTCTTTCCATAGTTTACTGCATTTTCTTAGTGAAACGTTGAATTAAATTTTTTCATTCCTGTCATTTCGATAGGAATTTTCCAAACATTCATATTTCAAGATTTATAAGGGATTTATTTTAATCTCTAGGAAATTTAGAATTCATTCTACTTATTTAGTTTATAGTTATTCATAGTCAGTAACTAGTGCAACGAAAATTTTCAATAAAGCATCTATCCCTAATATCATTTTGCTCATTATAATAGACTTCTTTTTACTACAAATATAGGTTAAAAATGTGCTATTTATAATGGTTGCAAAAGTAAATAGTAGTTCGATGGCAAAATAAGAGTAATTATAACACCTAAATTATGAATAGAATCAAATTCCTGTAAATAGTTTCCTTATCATGCTGGTTTTAGAAAATAGTTATAACTTTCTGCTAATATAAAAGTTTTGACTGCATGGTCATTTTAAGCTTCAACTCCTACACTTGGTCATAATTTAGATTTAAAAGATGGTTGAATGTGTCAGGGAAGTCTTGATTGGCAAAGAAAGTGGAGTCTAAAATATAATACAATAAAATAAAAAATATAAGACTATAATTACTGAATTCGATGAATAAAATTCCATAGAGTTAAAGATTCAAAATAAATAAAAATACTACAGTCACGCAGGTTAAAGATTAATTGTTATCAATTATGTAGAGAGGGTCTATTTTAAAAAGTATTTCTATTCGACTCCAGAAATCATTCATTAAAAACCGTCCTGACATTCGTAAGAAAAGTTGCCAGGAATTTCCATTTTAAACTCGTTTCCTTAAATCTCTATTAAGACGTCGATTTCCTCTGACACTTCTAAGCGAGGGGTGAGGGCCTCAGTTAATGAAACAGTCCTAAATGCCTGATTAGGAATAAAGGGCTCATTAAGGAGTTTTTTTCTTTTCCCGTTCTGTCTTTGCTTCTTGTAATTTCCCCAAGTGATATTAATGTTCTGGAAGCATGTGTCTCATTAAGTGCCCTTTGTTGATGTGGAGGACGAATTTTTAAGAAGAAAATGGCAGATTCAGCCCATGGAAGCTGTTGGGATTGATGAAAAATACCCTTGCATTAAAATTGTTAGGCTGGAAGGAAATACTAGAAAAAAAAAAGATTTAAAAATAACAGTCAAAATAAATCTAGATGGAAAATTATATACATAAACACTTTAATTTACATTATTATATATTTATAAGAATATATCAGAATACATGTATACAAATATTGTGAAGAAATATATAAAGATCCTAAACTTTGTAATGTTTACAAGTAATATAGAGGATTTAACTAATACACATTGCCGACTATCCATTTCTATTTGGTAATAGTGGGTAACAGCATTAGGGTAGGGCAATAATTTGATGACTTCTACTTTGCTTACTGAAAATATTAAACCTACTCAGCTACCTTGTCTTTTGAGCAATAAACTGACTAGGCTCACTCCAGAGCCGGTATCCTTTTTTTTCAACACCACATCAGTCTAGAGACATTGGATTCCACAGAACATTTAACTTGCATAAGTAGTTTCAGCATAATGACATTCAATTGGGTAAGATCAGTATTATTTATTATAATAATCACAAAACACATTATTTAATATAAACTTTAACTTTATATTCCTTAACATTTACATCAAATTATTTAATTAACAGTGGCTTAACACTCGGAATATTTAAAAGAGTTGTGTTAATTTTAAAACATTAAATGTGGATTGAATAAAATTCTACAAAGATAATTAAAACTTATAATTAATCTAATTAGGAAGTTACCGGAAACACTATCAAAGTCTAATCAAACTTTTATACATCACATTATTTATATAATATTTTCTTTTTAATACAAGCTATTTTCAATCGATGGCAGAATTGTATTAATTTAAAACTTAAAATGTGGATATAATACGGATTGCAAACATTGTAATTAATCTAATCGGGAAGTTACCGAGTCCATCTCCAAACATGAAGACACAATTAATATGAATAATTCCTAACTAACAGCTTTATATGCATACCATGTTTTCTTATAGGTTAGAGTTTTAAGATTTCCTTAAATCCTCTATAAACTACTACTAAACCAATTATACAAATTAAAATGCTCAAATTATAAAAATTAGCAAATTTTTACAAATATTTAAGGGAATGTCACCACACTCAAATTTTAAACTTTGCTAATTGATTAAACATTATACAGTAGACGGCCGTTTTTACGAACAAATAGAAACTGGTAGAATATTTCTTAAATGTGAAACAGAAAAATAATTGTTAAATTTTAACACTATTTTTTTTTACCATACTGCTCTCATTTTATAAATAAAGCGCTATCAGAAAAAATTATTAACTATGCATTGTATCAAAATATATGCAAGATAAAATTCATAATTAAAAGCAATTCTAACATTTTTTCATATTTTTATATTTTTTATTTTATTGAAAAAAAAACACGCTTGGATATGTGTAGCTATTTACTTTTTTCTTTTTCAAAACTATATTTTTTAAAAACGATTTTTTGATGTAGAAATGTATTTCACTGTTGTCTTTCTTAAAAACTCCCCCAATCTTGTTAGCCAATCATCTATTTGTTTTACAGACACAATCTGAGCATTAAGTTGTATCCTTCATGATTTATATCTGAAAGTTCTGTTTATTCTCATTTATTATTATCTCAATCATCTAATAATTCTTACGAACGTATTACTTTTGAATCCAGAATCAAAAGTCCTGACGGGAATTTTCAAGAATCAGTAAATTTTTTTTGTCGAAGTTCTAATGATTTAGTAACATCTTCACTTTAATGGTCAAATGAATAAAATTCTAAGAAAAATAACTGTATTTCGAAAAATTGGAAAGAAACTTATGATTTTGTCAAATGTATCATAGAAGGAACAATGTCTACATAATCATGATATTAATGTACGTGAAAACTGAAAAAATTCTTATTTTTATTAGTTTTAGTTGAAATAAAATATTTTTTAATTATTTTTAGAGTTTTGTTTTCTAAGAAAAAGGAAAAGCTTATTTTAAAAGTCAAATAATTTTTAAAATAGAAATTTTTAATTGTTGTAGAGTAAGGGTAAATTCGATTTATATGACGGATTGTTGAATGATGACTGTTGTCTTACAGACATTTATTTTTTGATATTTACTATCATATAACACTAATTTAATATTTCAGGATCCAATATTCGATGTATTAGATCCTAACAATTAGTCATATTGAAAAATATTGATGTATTAGATCTTAACAATTAATATTGAAAAATATTGGGGGCTATTAATTATTGGAAAATACAGGAGGTTAACTTGCTGTCTTAGAGTTACTTTTTATAAGCAAGAGGTAATTCGGTTAAATAAAAAGCTACTCGCGAGCGCGTTTTAAAGGGTTTTTTCAGTCATAGTGGGATTGTTGAATTATTACAAATATCAATCTTTAGGTGGGAATCGAATTCAGGATCTGTTGATCGGAGACACTGAGTTACGACAATTTAGATACCAACTTAGCAAGGAAACCATGGCACTTCCGAAATCAATAAAAATAATAAAATGAATGAATTAGTTTCATAGATAAGAACGTATAAAAATAAAAAAATAACAATAAAAATTAAATGTTAAGTAACAATATATATAATCTCTTATGTTCTTACATCCAGCATAATTCATTTGTTGATAAATCTAATTGTTTAAAAACAGATGATTTACAAAGCAGCAATTATTTTTTTCCTCGAAATGGTTTGAATTCTTTTTCTTGATTGAGATATCAATCGAACATTTCCTTCCTAAAACGATTCTTCGAAAAATTCTTTTTCTCTCTATTCTAAGGCCGGGATGAAACTGTGCTCAATTTTGTCCCGGCAGAGGTCGCTGGGGAGGATAGAATCGAATTGTGGTCACGTGAGCCATTCACTAAAAGGCTGGCTTTTGCCCAACCGCGGGAGTCACTGAGCTTCAACCCCGAATGCATCGACGTTGCTTCCTGAAGCAGCGAGATCGTTCGAATCCCTTACGGATGCAAGTGTTCTTCTAAAAATTGATGAGATTGCTCGCTTCGATCGAAAGGTGTTGAAAACGTTCCCTTTCTCAACACCCCCATTAGGCTGATCGCTTTTTAATTACTTTATCGATACGTTACGAGAACGAAAGGCGCATTTGTTTTCCACGTGATGTGAAGCCAGACTTTCTGTTGGTAAATAGCAGACGATTAAAGATGATTCACAGGGAGAAATTCGATCTGCATTAAGAAAATCGGATGCTCATCTGATGGGGGAAGTCATTACAGATTTTCGTTTTCCGATTTGTTCATTCGAATTGCTTTTGCATGAAGTCCTGCATCCCCTGAATCAGATGTCCAAAGAACAGTAAAAGTGGACAGTACACAAAAATACGATAAAATTAATCGTTTTACATAATTATGAAAAATGACTCGTTTTGAGTTTTCGATGTCAGCTGTTGGATTGAAAAACAATTGTAATAAGATGTTTTTACTTTTTATTTATAAGTGATACAATTATTTTAGGTCACATGAAATAAACATGACTTAAATTCTTAAAATATCTATAAAGTAACATGTTTTTTCACTGTTAAAGAAAAAGACGATAAATGCTATGAATTTAAGAAAATTTTTCTCATAACTATTCTCGAACTGCATCTTAAATGAGTCGATATTTTAGATTATACCCTAATTAATATTTTCCCTAGATATATTGTCAAAGTCTTACGCGGCATTGATTGCTTTTTATGAATAAATTTCACTACTTCTGTCAAAATTTGAAGATCACCCTTACCGGGAATCGAACGCAAAAAGAATGAGACTCATTCGAAGTGAGTGTTAAATATGGACATAAGCGGGAGGTGCAGGGTGTTCAAGCGATTGTTTATGATGACTCTCATCTGCTGCTCAGTCACGTGCTACACGTGGCACATCCTCTCCACCCACCCTCTCGTCTCTTCGGACAGCGCTCCCGCTCCGCCTCCTCCCCCGTGGATCCCTTCCGGAGAAGAGAACAGCGCTTACGCCGTGAAGATATGGTTCCCCCGGAGAATCAAATCCGGTCCGCCGAGCATCATCGAAGAATCCAGGATTCCTCCCAATGCTGCCGGATTATTGCAATCCGGCAACGGTTCCTTGATTTCCGTCGGAGGGGACACGATGATGAGATTGTGGGGCACCGGGGGGGCCACCAAAAGACTGCCCCAGGCTCTGATCATCGGAGTGAAGAAGTGCGGGACTCGGGCGTTGCTGGAGTTTCTGAGACTGCATCCGGATATCCGGGCCACGGGTCCGGAAACTCATTTCTTCGACAGGTTTTACGACAAGGGATTGGAGTGGTATAGGTAAGTCTCCTGTCGCTTTTATTGTCAGTTTTATCGCTGTTTTCTTCCATGGGCATTACTTAAGAACACGTGAGGAGAAGCAGCATTTGGAAAAGAGCCAGATTATTAAAGAAAAAATATCTTTTTTATATGAATTTTTATCTGTAAAACTTATATCAATTTAAATTTTTAATATTAAAATAAAATTTTAATAAATATTATTTAAAATTTGTTAAATTGAAATATATATTTTCAATTAAGAATAGTGTGTAATTTTTCGAGTGATGCTTTGATTAAAATTAATGAATAATTATAACACAATTTTAATTAGTTTAATGGGAGGATAAAATTATATGATTACTTTTTATTTCTATTAATCATACTTACTGTCACGTACTCAGATGAAAGTAATTTTAAGCGTATTTTACCATAAAGTTATTGTATTTCAATTTCCAAGAGGTGTTTTTCATAAACAGTAGACCGCATTCATATATTCTTCTATAAAAAAAACCGGAAAACTCCCAAGCTCTCACTTCGACAAATGTATATGCGAAAAACAGGAAAGTGGTATCCATCTTTTCTTGTTAAATAAAACTGTATGTTGAATAGTAGATTTCTTTTTCATTTCATTAATTTCTGAGCTTGATAGTCACTTCAGGCGCATGGATGTTTACAATAATAGCTCATAGTCCATTTTAAAAATGAAGATCCCGATCAAAGTGACCAAAAGTTCGCAGAAATTAAACCAAACCCCTTGTTCATCAGTGGGTGAGATCGAATGCAGTCATTTCCATTCCAAAGAATGGTATCTAAATACTGGATTATAATAAACACTACTAAATGTCCTTCTGAAAGTAAAGTGGAAATACATACATTCTAAATAATAGTCAATTAAAATAAAATAGAACAAGGTAGATCAAAATTCAGTGTCTAAAAATTAGAATTTGATTTAGTTAAATATACACACTTTAATTTTTTTATGCTACTTTACTACATTTTTTAAAAGAGACACAATAAAAAATAAGAATTTGACTATATAAGAGGTTAAATAATTATATAATTTATTTATATATAATTTTCTTAATTATATATAATTTATTTAAATTTAAATAATCTACTTAAATTTTCTTTCAGCTTAAATTTATATATGTTATGTAAATAATCTCTTTGTATTCTTCCATCTGTTTTGTACTATTTTTATTACAATAAGTTATTTGATAATGTTAATAAATACTGATATTGTATTTATTCATATTATGGAATATAATTAATATAATATTGTATGATAAAAATTTCACAATATATTTTCTTAATAGATTACATTTTGTATTGTCTGCTTAATCCAGAGAACAATAATTCATGATAGACATTTACAGAATGATTTTGAAATCGCTTAAGATGCATTTTCTTTGAAAATATATAAATTTTAGGATATAAGTTTATAGCAAAAATATATTGTGTGTGTAATAACTTTTTTCCGAATGTATATATTTTGTGATTCTTTGCATTCAAAATGGTTTACAATTTGTTAATGAAGTCTAAAACTAATAATGCATTTTTTGAGTTATATTAAGTTTTGCACATGAAAACACACTCGAGAATACTAAAAGTTTGTCGTAAATACACACTTCCAGTTTAAAACTTTTTCCAACTAGAAGCTGCAAAAATTTTATAAATGTATTTTGAAAAAGAAAATAAATTTATATCGAAATATTAACTATAATTTTTTGCAAAATCTCGTTGGTTAATTCTTAATAGAAATCACACAACGCAGTTTTCGATAATAAACGAGTAAAGTTTGTTAAAAAATTTCTCTTCAAGAATGACAGCGATGAAATATATTTAAAGACATAAAGAATTTATATAATATCCTGTAATTAAATTTTTTTCTTAATTATCAAGCCGTTATTGAATTTTATGATATAATTTTTTTCGTACTTACACATTTTTTAATGTTTCATATTTTGTGTCAACATTTATTTCTTAACAAGATTTGATAAAATTACAAATATTTGAGTAATAATTTAATATATGTGTGCCTTTAAGTTAATATAAACTTAAACAATTTCTTTAGACGTCATGTTCATTGGAGTTGTATCGTTTTCTATTTAATATTTACTATTTTTTTCACATGAAGTCTACTAGCACAGTGCTTTATGTAATTTTTTTCAAAAATACCAAATTATGTAATCTAACTTTATACTTGTAGAATTTCTATTTCTGTAAGCAATGATTTTCATAAAAATAACAATACTCCATTTCTATTGAAGATTTTTAGCATAATTAAAAACTTGCATTTCAACTTGAAGATTCAAACAAAACTTTTGTCTGTTTGAATGAACAAAACTTTTGTTTGAAGACAATAATGTAGTATTGATATTACAAAATGTGTGTGTGGTTTTTGTTAAAAAAATATAAGTGTTTTTTACCTTTATTTTCTGTACAGAATTAACGTTGTTTAAATCATATGAATTTAATTCTTAAATAACACTCTGTTAGTTCGGTAATGTATCAAATTTCACACACACACAAATAAAATGTTTTCAAATGTTACGGGTAACCAAATCAAAAGAATTTTATAACTATTTAAAAAAAAAAAAAAAAAGAGAACTCTTTAAATATTCAAAACGGACTTTATTGCCTCATTTATGACGTAATTACCATTTCTGATTTTTACTACTTTAAATGAGTCAGCGATGAAAATCATATCATTTGAAACATGTTTCATTAAATGACGCCAAATATATCTATTTATGAAAACTCGTCTCATTGTATATATTTCTGGTTATCTTTTTCTGCCAACTGGAGACAGTAAACTGTAACCGTTTCTTACTCAAGCGCCACTGACAGGTAAAAAGATAACACTTTGGCCTTCGATTAATAGCCCTTGATTCGACTTCCATTTAAGATGTGAATGTTTGTAGTAATTCCGAATTCAATTTAAATTATAAATACCGTTCACATATTAGACTTGAGTGTAAGAGCGAATGTAGACAGAAAACAATATCAAATGAATCTTGTGACAAGATCAATCCCTTAGATGGGCCTTTCTCTTCAAACTTTTACGCCACACTTGAGGAGAAATATTTTACTCTATGAAAATTACTTTACCTATACTCACTCAGAATGTCGATGTGACATCCTCTATCTTATATCCTCTATTAATTCTTTGATTTTATATCCTTTACTATTTTATTATACACACACAAATATCTTCTGGGTACAAAACAAAACTAATATTTCATCAGATCTGCAAACAAAAATAACATAAATTAAAAATATCATTTAAAAGCTTTTAATTTTTAATGATAATAAAATAATACTTTCTTCACATTATTTAAATAATATTAAAAAGTGTGATTCTCTATTATACACAAATATGTATATAACAAACTGAGTTAAAATTGAATACCACACACACACATGAAAGTTCTTGCCTCTGTTATTCACTTTACCTTTATGAAAAGTATTATTGGTGACGTAGTTCGTTTCGTAACTTATAGTATCTTACAATATGTGCATCATCATTCAAAGATAAATACAATAACTTGTGATTGTGCACTACGGTTAAGTAATGATCTCGATCCAGGATTTGTAGGGTCCAAATGTACATTCGTTATTAGAAGAGGGTTATTAGATCATGAATCTATGATTTTATAGAGGATGTTTGTCATCTTCTTTGCTTGATCAACTTTTTGTCTCAATAAAAATCTCTTAACAACGACAGTCTGCCTACATGGCTATTAAGGCCTGTTATTAATCAAAATCATGGGCATAAAAATTTATACTAAACTAAAAATAGTATTTCTAAAGAGACATTATTATCCATAAATATTTAACTTCGTTCAGTCACTGCCGTTTAAAGTACAAATTTGCATATTCAGGCAATGTGATCCCGGACATCGTACAAACCACTAAAGGCGTTATGCCCACATTCATCAAATGGCTTGTAATTTTTAATTAATATCAAATAAAGTGATCGACATATAAACTTGATCGACAATTTACTTATTTACACGACATTGAGACGTGTGAGATCCCACAAAGATATTATGGTCTTTAGACCTGTCGTGGGGTAGTAGTGACACCTGATTTCGGTGATTTAATGAGAATCATTACCAAGCTACTATTAATTTTAAATGCTGTCGTCTTTTAAATTCACAATCAATTATTAATTTAACCTTACGAATATTTGGTGAATTTTATTGTTAGAAATGATGAATTAGAGCCTCAGTTGATCTGAACTGAAGATACAGCAGTTTCAAAAAAAATTTTAAAGAACAAATTAACATTCATTTTTTATATTTAGATACTGCTCTTTGAAATTTATATGCCGCAAAAACTCACCACAGCCATGTACTTGTAATTTTATTTTATGATGATCAAATGATTTAATCCTATAACATGCATGCTAAAATTCAATACGAGTCCTTGATCTCGTAGCTGCTGTGGTGTGCTGTGAAGAAGGAAGGTGTCAGAACAGGTGTGGACCTCATCGATTGATGATGGTTCAAAATAACAAGGAAATTGATGGTATTTAGCTGCTACAATTGATAAAAATAGGCAGTGAAAAAGGAATTGAAAAAACCTAATTTTTATATTAAGATCCTAAAAAAAAAAGTTGGCTAATGAAAAGACCATATTTTTTTTTAATGAAAAAATCAAATATAAAAAAAGTATCTGGTTGTTCAGGACAATTGCATACATTTAAACCCTTTTATAACAGCTCTTTGAAGGATAAGAACCCAAGTTTAAATCCAACTATAGTTGAGCAATGAGAGATTAAAGACTTCGATACCATGTAGTAGACAGTTTAAGGCCAAAGGTGTTTGCAAGTGTGTTTCAATATTCATTAAATAAATTGTTATATTGAAAGACTTTTCATAGACAGTGTGATTTATATTTACATGTAGCAAAGATCAGAGCTCAGTGGCTCAGTAGCTTCACCCCGTTTCCTGTTGAGATTAGTCAAGTGAAGCATTATTTACTGTGAGCAGAGATTTCGGTAGAGTGAAACCTTTCCCATTCATTGGGTTGCTGGAGCTACGCGGGTTGGGAACATGTTAACATTAATCTATTACATCCAATGTCCTTCCGTTGGTGTAGTATGGATGTCTAGATAAGGGTAACAGTTCAGGTGTGACTTCGTCATCTGAGAGTGGTTCAAAATTAGAGGCGCTTGGTGGCGGGCGAGTATTCTAAACCGGTTAACCTAAAGGTACAGGGGACTCGCCTTCACAGCTAGGTATGTAAGTAGCAAAGTTGAGACATCTTGAATTATGCCCAATAACTCTCCTTGCACTTTAACCAAACACTCTAACGATGTTCAACAGTTAATCTAGAATCTTTCCGAAATAAAACCGAAACTGGTGGAACTTTCACTCTGAGGAATGTTATTCTACCACTAAGAGTCAAAGTGAAACCCTAATATTTGACACCCTAGAGTGGAAAGCTCAACAGTATTAGGATAGAATTTTAACACTCACGGCATAAATTTCCTAGAGGGATTTCCTTAGATAAAAGAGTGTCTTCAAATAGAGCAAGGAAGGAAACCTGGAAGATCCGTTAGCAACCACCTGGACGGATGTGCATTCAGAAGACAGAAGCGCAATATTTATCTTTCGTTGTTTGACCATGGCTAAGATTGAATCCAGGATCTTAGCTCTGAAGTTGGCTGTCCTACGCTGCTCTTGTGGACAAATTTTCTAAACTAACACGTAAATAAACTATTTCTGGAATTCCTTTTAAGTCTTGATTAATTTTCCAAAAACGGATTTTTTCTTAAATTTAGATACAGTTGACAAATTTAGTTTCCACAATATGTCTATAGGTCACAATATGCATTATCTTCGTCTACTTTTTTATGTTATTATCAGCTGCACTAAAATAAAAGTAATTAAGTAAAATATTTCCTCAGTTAAATAAATTGCACAATTTTGCTGTAATATATTGCATCTGGAGTTTTATTTGCTGTGATTCAAAGTAAACAGATATGGTCAAGTACCAATAAGACACCTTGGTAAATATTTTCTGTGGATGTTAATACTTTTTTCTTACATTTATTAAAATATATATGCGTTATCAAGATAAGAATCAACGTACTTAGCTTTGAAACTATGGTTATCCTAGCCAATGTAGAATATTGAAAGATTGATGATAGAAAAGCCTATCATATTTCTGGTTGCACATATATATCGGATGAGTGCTTGAGTTTTCTTCATTGAAGTTTTTGTATCACGTGACTAAAGGTTTATCATCTATTCAAAAATTCATACAGAATACAAAATGATAATAAATATTCCAAAAGCTTTACAACACTTTTCACCATGAACTTATATACACACGTTGTAAAATATAAATCAAATTTGTTAAAAACAATAAGTGAATTAGGAATTTATATTTTGAGTGCTTATTTTCTTTATACTTGCTGAAATATTTTTTATATATTTTGCTGGTTCTAGTCCTCTTCAATTTTTTTTCCGCAGAGAAAGTTTGTTTCAATTTTATGATAATGTGTGTCGTTTATGTGTTAGCAGTGTCAATTTACATTTTCAGAGAAATTATACTTTTAAGTTTGTTTTCCACAGTTTTAATGTTATATGAATTCATTTTTTAATTAATCCCAAATTAATTCTGCTATATGCGAGTCTTTAATTTCCTTCTTCAGAAAATATATTAAGGAATGTCGAGCGTCGGTCAATTGATTGAACAATAAAAAGCTATTCATCGTACCATCTATTGTCGTTGCTGAACAAGTATTCAAAATTCACAAAAAACTGCTCAGGACTTTTACCTTCAGTTTAAAAGTTCATTCAGTTTTCACTTTGACTTGAAAATTGATAACTTTCCAGAAAACATATTATATAAACATATTAACATTCTTGAATAAAACGTGTTCGTAGAAAGGTAAACAAAAATTTGTTGAGAAGATCTTATAATGTTTTAATAAATGTAATTTAAAAAATTATAAACATTTTATCTAGATCTGATTGTTAATTTTTTTAGAAATTACTACCAATAACTGCTTTTTTGGATACTTTCCAACAATTTTTAAATATATAATATTTAATGTTATTCATTCTTGTCATATTGGTACATTTCAGTTATTTTGTTTTAAAACACGAATTAAACTATAACCAGAAACTGTCAAAAATTTTACAAGAGCTAAAAATACGAGCTGCTTCTTCGACTGAACGCGATAGCACTGTTCGTGATGCACTCACATTCATCAGAATCTCATTTTCATGCATCGCATCGATCTATTAATTGTTAATGCTTTTCTCCATCTCCCCCTTTGGAGCTACACCCGTGTGGGGATCGAGCATTAATAATACTGTGCTGCTTCCACCTTTCAACCACCTTCAGCTTACCCACGATAGCATGCCACCAGAAATAAATCAATCTTCCTTTACCACGTTTGATCCTGTGATGGTACATTAAGAAATTATGTTTCGGTGGAAAAATTTATAAGGGATACTAATTGTAATATGCAATTCATAAATTATGATATGGCAAAGAAATTTAGAACAAATTATAAATACACAAATATTTAAATGTAGATTAAATATTCAGATGAATACATATCGTATAATATCTTTTATCAATTGAAAATTTAGTATATGAGGGTTAGCTCTCAGATCAACTTTTTGAAGTAAAGTCTTAGATACATTCAGTTAGTTCATACATTACATCGTTTTGTTAAGCAACTAGTGATAGCTAATATATTTCTGATATGTACATCCATCTGGGAATCTTCGGGTTATTCTCTTCTTTAAGAACTCCCTCTCAGTCATGAATATGGCCACTATCTGTGAAAAGTTTTCCTGAAAGATAAAATGTAGTATATATACAGAAAAAATTGAACATTACCATTGAGGAGGATTTCTATATGGTGGCTCCAAATTTTTGTTTGCTGAACTTGAATCGAAGTGAAAAGATAAAGCTGAAAAACAAGAAGATTTTACATTGCATTGTAATAAAGTAACAGCGGAAAGTCATGAAGGATTTATATTTTCTTTACCGTTGTCACGATAGTACTGCTTTCTAAAAGGAATTTTTATAGATAGATGCTTAAATGTCGCAAAAGAAGAAAGCATGGTAATTTTCAAGCTTTTTCCGACGGATGGGCATACAGAAAACAACAACACAACATTATCTCACGCTGCTTAACAATGGCTGTTGCCTTGCTCAACAATCGCTTGAGCTTAGTCACTCACTACAAAAAATTCAGTCCGATTTCGAAAATTCACGTGATCCTTTGGTAGACAATGGTCGAGTCCGGCAGCTAATGATCAATACTCTGACCTTTGGTTCAAATCAAAAGTAAGTAAATTCAAATCTCAACTTGAGCTTGAATGTTTATGGAGGTTTAGAATACACTTTAAACAGTATGTCTTGGTCTAATTTGCTCTCAAATACAAATGTGATCATTGAACGACAACCAAACAAAATCAAACTTAGGCAACAGATTGCCTTTAAGAATGTATCTTTTTTGACACTTCATATTGTTTGTTAGCTTCCAGGAAGACTTTAAGAGCTAAGCTCACGTAGGCCGTATGGGTACATTTTTAAATAAAGCTAATCCGATTAATCCAATTTTAGTTATCAGAATAGTATCTTCTTTCGTTGATTTTTAACTTATTTAAATATTAGGTTGTTCGGAAAGTAATTTCATTTTTTTTCGACAGAGGATTTAATTGTATTTCTTCCTATCCATCTTCACACGTTAGCTGCATAATCATTATATGTTTTGGGGGCTGATATAGCAAGGCTTGTGTGTGAAAAAGTTCAATTAATTTTACACAGTACATTTTGGTTGATGCCCTTTTAAATATGGAGAGCAATAAGCAGCATTTTTGTCAGATGGTAAAAATGTGGTTCAATTCCGAAAAAAATTCACCACGTTCCGGAAGGCCAGTTGTAACTGATAAAGACACGATAAAGGCATTAGTTGACGCAAATCAGTGAATAAAACATGTAAGATCCATGAGATGTTAAATTTATCGAATTCAACTATTTATGATCACTAGAAAGGTTTAGGTTTAACCTCGAAGCTTGATATATGGGTTCTAAATGTTTTCACGGAGAGAAGTTTGTGTCGTCGTGTTGACGTCTGTGATTCGCTTCTCAAACATCGCGGAAGTGATCCATTTTTGAAGTGCATCATTACTAGAACGAAAAATGGGTTGTGTATAACCATGTCAAATGCAAGAGATTATGGAGTGAAAAAGATGAACCAACTCAAAGCATTTCGGAAGCCAATCTCCATCAAAAAAAAGGTGATGCTGTCTGTTTGGTGCGATTTTAAAGGAATCTTTTTTTTCTTTTTATGAGCTTTTACCGGATAACACAATTAATTGGCAAGTCTATTGTCATCTGCTTGGCAAGTTGAGTGATGCACTTCTACAGAAAAGGCCAGAATTAATCAAAAGAAAAGGTGTAGTGTTCCACCAATATAAAGCGAGACGTCATACAAGTTTGATCACTCGCCAAAATCTTTTACAACTTGAATGGGATCCATTGCCACACCCACCATATTCTCCCAACCACTATCTGGTAGATTCGGATTATTATTTGCTCTGATCATTGCAAAATATTTTGGACGGTAAAACCTTTAATTCAAATGAAGAATAAAAAATCACTTGGATCAGTTTTTTGCCAGCAAAGACCCAAATTTTTTGAGCGTGGAATCATGCTATTAGAAAGATGACAAAAGGTGTTGGACCAGAATGGCCAATATGTAATTTAATAAAATATTTATACGAAAATTGTCTTTCTTCCCCCCCCCCCAAAAAAAAACGAAGTTACCAATTACTTTCCGAACAACCAAACAAAGCAAATTACTTTTAGCTACAAATAAATTTACGTATTTATTTGTTACCAAAAAATACAGCTTTATACTTTGTATTTGTTATTAAAAAATACAGTTTCTTATGCCAAATATGCTCATAGTTAGGCAATAATTTTGTTCCTTTTGCTAACCGGGATTTGGATTTTTCATACCGAAAACCATCACTCTTGTTAAGAGAATATGGTAAATGAATTAAAGTTTGTAGAAAACTAACAATAATTTATAAATGTTTTGTTATAAAAATATGAATAAAAAACTTTGAAATGCTCTCCTACATTCGCTATGAGTGTTATCAAAAGTGACTTTTCGTAGTCCAGCAGTCAGATGAATGGTTAGAGCTCTTGCCATCTGTTCAACAGGCCATCGGCTCAATTCCTACAGTGAGCATGAACCTTCTTAGTGGTTTGGGTTCCATTTTAATTTGCAGGTACTAGTCTAATCAGTTCGCGTGTCAAAAAAAAAAAAAAAATGACAGTTGACCGACAGTCAAATCGATTGTTTATAAGTGATTGGTCACCATTATTGTTGTCTTAAGCACGTTTCCTTTATTTTTTGTATATATTTTTTATTTTTATTTCTTGCATCAACTGCAACAATCTTTGTTATAGGACACACTTTTCCGTGAAATATTCTTATTTTGTAACATGGTGTGATTTCTTATTCAATTTTAATAAAAAATAATGCAAGCAATATTTGAGTAATTTATTTTATAATTGTCTTTTCTTAATAATCCAAGTAATAAAAAAAGAAATTTTAGGAGATGCAATCCAATGTTTTTTAATATGGACACAGTTTCATGTATTTAGAATTATCAAACTTTGTAAGGTTATTTCTGATTATCAAAAATAAAAATAAAAAACGAAAAAAATTCATTTAAAATTGTAAAAGCTTTTTTAACATTTGAGGAAAAAATATTGCTTTTTAAAGCAATATTTAAAAAGCAAAATTTAAATATTGCTTTTTAAATATTTCTTAAAGTGAAATTCATATTTATTAAAGAGTTTTTATTAAAAAAAATTAAAAAATATTGATACTTATGCTAAAAATTTTTAAAATAAAATGTGAGATAAATTTTTCTCACTTCACATGAACACTCTAAGAAGCATCTGTACCATTAAAATTAAAAAAAAATGTGCATGATTTTATTGTTTCCATGTTGTATTTATCATCAATAACCATGTATATTTTGCATTTTGCCTATCATCTATAACATATATGTCCCAATATTATTTTAAAATTTTAATTGATTACAAAATTTCATTAATATTTTCCATTGCACTTGCTAAGGACAATTACACACACAGAAATAAGCATATTAATTTTTACTTGTCTGATTCAGAAACTGAACAAAAATGAGGAATTATTATTTAAATTACAGTAGAAGTAATTTATATCTCTCCATGAAATATGATTGATTGTTACAGAGCTCTGATAGAATGATCAATCATATTTGGTAATATTATCCATAATTAGCACAGAAGGATTATACCAAATATTTCAGGTTAATGCTTTTTATAATTTTAAATTTATTTCTTATTAGATTTTAAAAAATTGAGAAAATATTTTATGAGCTTATTTTGAAGAAGCATGCTGTGGAAGTGACGTTTTAAACGCTAAGAGTACCTCCTCATATAGTTTCCTGCATCAACATTATTTTATATAAAAAAATTTTTGAGTAAACATTTTATTTAATTTATTTCGTGAACACAATTTCTTTTGTTTTGATATACATATTTCTATTCATTTTAATGGTAAAATGTTACGCTCAAAAAATGTTTGAATATTCTTTTTTTTTAACAGTTTATAAGGACAATCTGCAAGGAAAGATTTAAAAATTGCATTTAAAAAACATTTTTAAGATGTTATTTCTTGCACCTTAAAATGAACTTTTCAAAATTAATGAAAATAAATTCAGTATTTTCACAAAGAAATGTATTGTTTTGAATATTTATCATACATTTTTTACTTTATCTATAAATATTTAAAACAATAGGAATAATAAAGTGAAATTTATGTAATATATTAAATATTTTATTTTTCCTATGGTATAACAAGTTTTTTTCAACATACACATCATTTATTCAACATGCATTTAGGATCTCCTGTATTTTAGATTATATTTGTGAAATTATGTAATTTTACTATCTAAATTTATTCCTTTTGAAGAATGGTTGTTAAACTGAAGTACTGTTTCTCAAGTATTTCCTTTTGAGTTTTTCAAAGAATTCTAGAAATCTTTTCAGTGGAAAAACAAGGAGCAGAGAGGGGACTTTGACACCTCATTAACTTCCTCACCAACGCGTTTCAACAGCCTAATACCCCCAAGTGTCTCGTGCGCTGTAATCGTACCTCGGATAAGTTCGCTTGCTAGGAACTTAAATTACATCTTAATAAAACTAGAATATATCCAGTAGAAATTATATTTACATACCTGCTTATAATTACAAAGCAGAATTTAGTAGATATAACTGATTTTAGACATATCCAAATGGTCGTTTATGCCAACTTAATACATAAAAAAATGTTAAATACTTTACAATTATTCATACCTCTCTTTAATAAAAATTTCTTTTCTCATGAGCTTTAAGGTACCGCATATATACATACTTTAAATATTGCATTAGGAAAGACTAGTAAATATATTTATATCCATATTTACAATTACTAAAGGAATCTAGGGGGTTCAACTCATTTTATACATGTTCTTACCATAGTGGTATTTTACATGTACTTAATAAGTGAATAATAATAAAGATTTCACTGAACTTTACAGTCTCTTTAATACGATTTCCTCATAAGCAATTTAATAAAATGTTTCGTGCTTCAGGTTTGACTCCTGAATCAATCAATCCCTACTTAATTTTTCAACAATTTTTTATTTTTTATGAAGCCATAGCTTTTCAGTTGGCAATGAATTGGGGGGAGCAGCAGGAAACAGGACAATTATGTCGCGACGGGGATCAACAGAACCATTTTCCTGGAGACCTTCTGGAGATCATCGCTTACCGCAATTCCCGGAGAGGGAGCCTGACCTTCATTATTTGTGGCAGCAGGAGTTCAGACTGTGATGGAGGGAGGGGAGAGTAAAAAAAGAAGGTGTTCTTGAAGAGATGTTGAGAATCCCAGCCACCTCAGGGTCGAGTCAAGCACCTACCAAGATCCAGCCTTCCTTTTATGGCTGCTCCCCCAACCGCCTAATGCCCCCGCTGAGAGCCACAATTTTTCCCCTTTTCAAGGAACAATAGGGGGGTGGGGATTTCTAAAGTCGAGATGGGGGTGGAGTGGACGGTTTTATGGTCCAGCGGACTGGGAGACCTTTTCGATTTGCAAAGAGGAATTGCCATTCATGAATCCTCGCATTTCCTGGTGAACATTTTTTTCCCTGGTGAATGTCATTTTGTTTTTATGAAGTGGACGGTATTTTCAATTGTTTTGTATTTGCTATAAAGAATTTTGAAGTAATATCGTAAACCAAAGAGATAACGACAAGAATAGTGTTGGTTCCACCCTAATATCTATATAAAAATCTCTATCTATCTCAAAGCATTGAGTGATATCTATTTTAAGTGAAATACTATTTGGTAAGAAGATATTGATACTTTTCAAAGCTATATAATTTATCACGATCATCATACTGCATTATGATATATTCTTATATGTTAATTCTTATTTATATATTCTTTGTATTTTTAAATAATATTAAGTTAATATATTCTTTAATACTATAAAAGGAATTTTTTTTTATTCCAGCTGGATTTTTTTCGGATTGTTTCATTGAGGATATTATAAATTATATAATTTCTCTTTTAAAAAATTTAAATAAATGAATCCATTTTGTATGTTTAAAAAAAATAAAACTGTATATTAAAGATATAATACATCTAGAAATATTCTAAAAATAGTACCTAAATGAGTAATGCTTAAGTTAAGATTTTATTAAGAAATATAAATTGTCACTTTGTTTAGTAAATAAAGCCAATGTAAATCAATTTTTTTTTAAATAAGCTTCTTGCAAATAAAACCCTTTAATTCTCTAAATAAAAATTTTAGATTCTCTATGTATAGATTAAAAGCATTTTATCATTGTTGAAATAATTTCTTCTCATGAAATTATAAATGAAATCACATGTAGTGGATATTTGTGTGAATAAAATATTTCGATTTTAACTTCTTGTACATAAAAATTTAACAGTGTAGAAAAAGAATTTTGTATATTTTGTAAGTAAAAAAATTTTTTTGCCCTAAATTGCTTTTTCATGCAATATTTTATAGATATCATATTAAATTTTGCGTCATGTGCTGTAAATGTCTGATTCGTATAAAAAGATTTCCAATGATACAATTTGAATGTAAGAGAGATGGTATTTTAATTTACATATAATATTTATTTATGAATTTAAATACCAAAAAAATGTCTTTTTTTACGGCCTCATTTTTATGCATCTCTCATTGCGTTTATTTTTTTTATCAACTGATTGTTTTTTTTTTAATTTTGGCTGAAAAACTTAAATTGATATTTTATTGAAAAATCGTAAATTTTTCGAATTGCAGATAACAATAAAACTATTCTGATGTATTCAAATCCCGAAGTTTTTGAAGCAATTCCTGTAGAGAATTTTTCCCATCTAATCAAACTCCTGTCATAGATCACATCAAGACCCATCATGCATCACAGTATAACCAATCGCTCAAGTGTACAGTGTACATAGTTTTGGAAGGGATGATTATGGATTGGAATCACCTTATAAAATTGATCTTTTAGACATGATGGACATGCTAATTGATACTGGGTACAAAGCAAACAAAAAAGGCCAAGTATGCTACAAAGCAAACAAAAAATGGTATATTGGTTATTTTGGTAGGCAGGCTTTATTAAAGAAACCAAACAAAAATAAAATAAAAGCAAAAGTTGTTTTTAAATATTAAATTTATTTTCATGTACTTCTTATAAGGATCATACAAAAGAATTTTTACTAATTTTTTATAGAAAATAATAATAAAAAAATAGTATTATTCATAAAAAGTTTTTAAATGTAACATTTTATTTTCTATTTTACGAATTGATTTTAGGATCTATTTTACCAGTTTTTAAGAATTTGTGAAAACGAGCATCTATTGTAGTTCTCATTGTTTAAATGTATACATTATAATATCGAATGCTGGAAATGCTTTGTCAAAATTCAAAAAAATTTTTCTTGAGCATCCTATAAGTTGATGGGGAATTTAAATCCGGAGACCATATTGGCCGCACTAATAGCGAATATCTACTCCTTCCAGTTTATTGTTGACATAGGCAGTTCTTTGTAATCAGATCCTTGTACTAAATCCTTGTACTAAAATCCTTGTACTAAACTCCAAGGAGCTCAAGTAATTGAAACCGGCCGTAATTAATCATGAAAAAATTCTCCTACATCTCATTGAAAAAGTCGGTGAAGGATTAGAAAATATCAATCTTTTAATACATTGGTATCTTTGTACTAACCGAAAAGACATTGAGCAACGTACATTTTCTTCATTTTCCTGTTTGAAATTTTGCTTCGCCACACGAAGATACCACTTCTTCCAGAGATATTGTATTATTTCGTTTTACCGAATGATGTCTTGCAAATTCTTTTCAGATGAAAAGTCTTCGAAAATCACTTTGTGTGCTAAATCTACTCATAACTGAAGAGAATATAGTGCTAATCTTAGTATATCCAAGAATGATATGCACATATACAAGATAAATCAGCTCTCTTTGAAACTGTATAAAGGTCTACTGTGCCTACTACTGGTCTACGGATGTTAAACATTTTCTTCTATCCACTTACATTTGGGTTGTCTCGATTTGTTCTACATGCAACAGTGAGGTCTTAAAATAGTTACTCAGCAATGGCGATATGCATTGAAACCCGTATAAAGCTCATACAAAGGTATTTTAATTATTTGGTGACTTTGTTTTTTCCCCTCCAATTTATTAATAAACAGAAATTAGTCAAATAAATCGAAATGCTTTTCTAAATTATCCCTATAGCATAATTTTTTTTAAAATAGTTATTATAATATCTGTTTGTAAGTTTAATTTTTGACACAAAATATTTTGGTGTTGATTGTAGCAATGAATAATAATATCCTGGTCTTATTCAATTTTCTAAACATTCTGATGTACACGTATTCAAATCAAAAAAGTATAATTAGGAATAATTTAGAAGAGTTATGTTCTTAAATTATTAAATCTTAATATAAAAGGAAATTATTAACTCAATATATGTTATGAGGCTCTTTACGTTGTAAATTTTTTTGTATTGTGGATGAAAAAAATCAACTCATTAAAAAATAGGTAGCTCTTATTTCATTAACGAACAAATAATTACCAAGTTTTTTATTCATAAATTTGCTGATAAATATAACATCGAAAATATATGATTCATATATTTTGCCTTAAAATATACTATTTTAAATCTCAAAAGTTAATTATTTCCTTGTCTTTTTATACATTGCCTTTGAATATTCAATTTTAATGTATAACTTATAAACCCTCATACAAAACTTAAAAAGGTTAATTATCTGTGAGCATAAAATATATAGCCACGAGAAAACTTCATCTTCTTTTATCCCACCCATTATATTATTGACCCTCTACGAGAAATGTAATGAATGTTTCTGTCAAGAGGGGTAAGTTTGCGTGTTGTGCGGAAAAATTAAAAGATACGATCTTTAAATATAGATACGTGCCACATGTTAATAAATATCAAGGAATAGAATGTGGAAAAAGAATACGAAAAATACACATGACACGGAATTTTCACCGACCGCTGGGTGGCGTGACTGTCGGCTGTCTAATAATTCTTTGCAAATATAAACTTTTATAATTCTATTAGTTAAAAAATATGTTAACTTCAATATCAGGAAAAATAATTGTATTTAATTATAAAATTAATATTTAAATTAAATACACAAATTCGATCATTTATAATAATATTATTGAAAGTCGGAAGAGATACAAAAGACACTGAGCCCTCTATTGTAAGGACAATGAATGACTCATTATCGACTCGACGTTGGCTTATTAGTTTTTTCTTAAGGAGTTTCTAATTAAGGAGAAAAGAACTTACCATTCCATTTGTGAAATATATATATATATATATATATATATATATATAACTTAAAACTGGATTAGTACTATTTTTTATTCCTTTGGCAATCAATACTAGATTCTCAATTTTGACAGAAGGAAACTAAATAATGTGCTTCATTTTTAAGCAATTGTGAGCAAATTATAATTTCTTATTATTTTTAGTAAAAGGAACAGATAACACAATTTCTTAAACCAAAAGATTATTTAAAACATTTAATGATTAAAAGTTAACGAATAAGACATATAGACTGCAACATGATTTTCTTTGACTTAATAAGTCAATAACTTGATTAAAAGAGTAACTCAATAGTTATAAAAACATTCAAAAGTTACATTTAATTTAAATATTTTAATTTAGATATGAGGTTACACTTTACTGAAACTATTTTTATATTACTTATTTTTAACATTTACTATTTCAATTTAACATTAAATCGTGAATTAGCCACATGACTATAGGCTATTGTAAAGTATTTTAATGTCTTTATTTTGCTTTCTGGAAAAGTTTTTCATATACAGACCATTTTCGTAGATTGTAAAGTAGAAAACTCGGAAAGCTTCCGAACACACATACAAACACATATATAAGGAAAAAGTAGAAGGAAAATGATCATCTCCTGTTCTTTAATAGTTGCTGGGATTGAATCTGAGGACTTCGATTCTGAAGAACGCAGTCCTTCTATTATGACACAATTGGTTCTTAATTTATTAATTTTAAAACTATTTTACTATGTTTTAACTAATAACCTCCATGTTAATAATAGTTTTTATTACATGTACAAATAATTTTTTAACATTTCTTAAACCAATTGATTTCTCAGCTTGAATCTACAACAGTTTTTAATGTTTTCCAAAAATCTAAACATTAGAAACATCATAATTAATGGAAAAGCATAGGTGTTTTTAAACACACACTGTATTAATCTTCTCGTGGAAAGAAAGCCACGTATTCACGTTTTACAAGAATGAAAAATTCCAAAAAATCTCACGCC
>JAPDSC010125045.1:169936-190843 GCA_026290005.1 Latrodectus geometricus | reverse complement strand
TAAATATATATCTGTGTTTAAATATTGTTAATGTTTCTTAATTATCATTCTATTATTTCAATTAAAATAAACTAATCGCTTAAAAGTTTAAATTATTATGCTAATCTAAAAGCTTTAAAATAATGTCATTTTAGGAATTTTGCAAAATGTATATCGATTTTACTTATGAAACAATACAGGGTAAAAAACTAAATATAATTACTGTAAAAATAATGAATTTTTCTCTATCATGGAAAAATTATACTTTTAAATGAAACTACTTATTTAAAATCATGTATTAATTCTTTTCCCGAGTATTCATTCTAAAAAATTAAGTTTAACATTTATTTTGCAATTTTTATTTGGCTACATTTAAAAAAAAAAAAAAGGAAACTTTAGGGTTTAAAATGACATGAAGGTGGATTAGATATTCGCGTATTATGGCCGTTTGCACTCCTTTAAAAGGTACATTTTTTTTAATTTAAGCGGATTTTTTTAACAGTTCTCACAAATAAAATTAAATATTAAATTTAAATTGGATTGATATTTATTTTAAAATCAAAAATTCCAGTTCCATTTATATATATATATATATATATATATATATATATCTATATAAGTATATATATATAAAAAAATAAATTAATAAAATTAGATAATACGTCGCTTTATTATCTTAATTAAAACTTCTTGGTAAATATATTTCATGATAAATAATCAACAATGTTAAAAGAAAATTGAAATATATCTCATAATTACTAACCAACCATGTTAAGAAAATTGAAAGAAAAGTTTTTAAATGTTTAGATTGGTTGATAATTCTTCAATTTTTAATAGTTATATGGCTGATCTACCTTATAGTTCAATCATTATCTGTACTTTATACGATCAAACTAACCATGTATGTCGGTAGTTATGCCTTTTTGAAAAGATGTGTGTATGGCTATGATCCTTTATAAAATTTAACTATTTCCAAAATATCAATCTGTGTAAAAATTCTTCTAAATTTTTATGCAATGGTAATGACAAATACTAATAAAAATATTTTTGTCAAATGTATGGAATAAATAACAATAAAAGCTTGATATGTTTAAAATATTTTTGTGGAAATTTCTAAAACAGTTTCTTGACGTAAATTATTTATTAATTTTAAATTATTTATCATTTTTCGTGCATGTGAAATTATATTAATAAAATACGGTTCTCCCCTTTAAAAAATTGACTAAAATGTACGTTTTCCCTCGCAAAAAATTTTCATTTATTTTATAAAAGTATTGATGGAATATTATACGTAAATTTAATATTCCGCAAATTCCCATTAAAATTATGTAAAAACAAATTGTAGAATTTTTGCTATAAATTGCTAAATTTATAACATTTTAATCATTAATAAAAAATTTAGAAAAGTAACTTTGGTAAATAGAACAAAAAATCACAGACATAAATATTTATTTATGTTTGTGATTTTTGATTAATATATTATTATTCTTAAATTTGAAGTACAATAAATCTACAATTATTTTAGAAAACTTTTAATAATAATAAACAAACTGTTACATATATTTTAGTAAATCAGAGTACTTATATACTAACACTTTACGTCTTCTTAATATGTAAATTTTCTTACGATTGTTATTTTGAAAAAATATTAACATGAAATGTTCCAGTAAAGTTTTCTATACATTTCAGTGTAAGAATTACAGCTTTCATAAAGTCGAAGTTCCTTTTTCGTGTGATGAAACTTTATTACTAAAAACTTTTCAAAAAGAAAACTTAAGAAACTAGATGGAGTTGTTGCTAAAATTGAAATCAATAAATTCATATTCGGAGGTAACTACCAGAATGAAAAGAACTTCAAATAAATTTATAAGCATTTTACAACGCACATATTAGTTTGGGGGAAAAAGAAATCTATTATTTTTTACGTGAACGATTTGTAACTTCTTTCAGATTCGCTTTGCAAAAAGGTTTAAAACAGTTTTCATGAAGATTTTTAGGTCTTGTGCGAAGCTACGACTGCTGACATGCTGTCAAGTTTGATAATTTTTTATATTTTATGGACATTCTCGACGATGTTGTACCCATGCGAGGTGCATCTTTAGCATCCAAATACCCAAACGGAATCGACGAAACCAAAATTGTGCGTAATTAGTTGTTACAGTCATATATAGGACGATAAACACCTTTCACTATTTTAGCCACCTGGTTAGCATTTTCGCCATAATAAAAGAAAAACTAAAATGTATCGAATTTTCTGTTTGTTGTCTTCCATTTTTGAAACCTTGTACTCATAACTGAATTAATCAAACAAAAAACCGCAAGAGAATATTTTAGTGTCAAATGTCACTTTTCCTACGAGCATAAATCTGAAATTGTTTGATAGATACCTTACGAGATAGCGATCACTACAGACGTCTACCAAAAAAATAATTAACTTTTTCCCCAACCTAATATTTTACGAAGTACAATACTGGTTTATGAATATAATAGCAATTTAATAACCAATTCATTGCAAAATTATGTAATTAGTTTACTCAATTTAAATTGAATAATAAATATGTATTATTTTTTAATATTAATAAAAGAATATAAAATTTTTTGAAAAATTATTTATGAATTAAATGTTTTTAAACAAATATTAAAGTTCGTCGTTTACATAAATATACAAGTGTTATTAAAATAAGGAAAACACGAACTAACAAAACTGACATTTTAATGCACTTCCTAAGTATTATAACTTCGCAAAAATATCAGCTTTTATTATTTTCTAGTGGCACTATGTCTAATATCATGGCAGTATACAGTAACTAAACAAGCTCGGCGAAGCAAATTATTAGACAGGCAGAACAGCTCATTGAAAAGGGCCGACATTATTGAAGCGGAATGTAATATCTAGAAAGCGAACAGTCAGAAAAAAAAACATCTCAATCAACATCTGAATTCTTTAATATACGATTACAGCTAGAAATTACCTTCCCAAAAAGAAATTTACAGTAAAGAAGATATTCTCAACTCACACTTGTCACATAATGTTAATGCCAAACGTCATCTACAAAAGTGTCACGCTCGCAAAACCTATTGATAAATGGAAAAAAATAATATAGTGTGACGAAGTGACTTACATACGCACACATTCTCTGAAACAGGAGGGGTGTATACGAGGGTCACTCTGAAAATTTGAGATACAAATAGATTTTTAAAGTTATTCTTACAAAATTTTAGATGTGTTCAAAGTAGTCTCTTCCAGCATCAATTCACTTTTGTAGACGAATTTTCCACAGATTAAATGCCTCAATTCATTCATTTCTTGGAATAGATGAAAAAAATGCATTTATAGCCACATCAATCTCTTCTTCTGAAGGAAAACGACGTCTACGTATGTTCTTTTTTAGATTAAAGAATAACCAAAAGTCGCACATAGCTAGATTAGGTGAATACAGTGGATGTTCGATCACTGTAATTTGTTTTTGTTTAAGAAACTCAAATGTTAATCCGGCTGTATGTGAAGATGCATTGTCATGGTGAAGCATTAGTCCCCTAACATTCAGTTCTTGCAAAATTTCTGGAAGACATTTAGCGGTATACCAGTTTGCTGTTACTGTCTTCTGTCCTTCTAACTTGATGGCTTTGACCAGTCCCGTACTTCTGAAGAAAACGGCATGCATCACTTTTTTCAGTGCACGTTGTTTTTTCACCATTGTCGGCGTGGGATCATCTTCAAACACCATACTTTGCTTTCTTGGAATGTTGGAACGGCCAAAAAAGGTATGTACGTTACATCAAATGTTACAATTTTAGAAATGATGCCGTGGTCACCATCATTTAGCAATTTAAGTGTTTCTTTACTGATTCTGACACGCTCCTCTTTTTGGTCCTCAGTTAGATTATGGGGAACCCAAAGGCAAACTACTTTTTTCATATGTAATTCTTCATGAATGATTTTGTGTATGGCTGCGGATTTAATGTTAAGTTCCTTCTGTATCATTTGATAGGTACAGCGATTATAATCCATTAACATTTTTCGTATGGCAGACACATTATCCGGGATTACTGCTGACGGCATCCTTCCTGTGTGTTCTTCATCCTGAAGAAAATTGCGACCTCTTCTAAATTCTCTAAACCATCTGAATACAGTAGCACGAGCTGGAGATTCATCACACCAAATGCTAATTGCACCCGTTGAACCCATTCTTCATGATTTAATCCTGCTTTAAAATCGTAGAAAATCATAGTGTGAAAATGTTCTTGCGTCAATTCCATTTTCTCTTCTGTTAATTTATACTACGCTAAACAATTTGAAGTAGGACAGTAAAAAATCGTCTTCTGCGTTTAAATACTTTGTATTTTAAAATTAAACCGTTAATTTTTTTTTTTTTTTTTTTTTTTTTTTTTTTTTTTGTAAATTTTGGTGTCCGCGTATCTCAAAAATTTCAGAGTAACCCTCGTATTTAGAGGACAAAGGTAAAATTAATTGTTTTTTTTCAACTGTCAAACATTGAGATTTACCTGCTATGCTATGTGCAGCCCAGTTGTGAGTCTCTGCTGACAAAGAGAAACCCACGTTCACACCAACCTTGGAAGGCAGGCTCACCGTACAAAATTTTAGCTGACTAGGTGCATTTTATAAAGAAAAATTTGTTTCCTGTTGGATATGGCATTTTTTCAGATTGATAACACACCTATCTATACAGGGAGACTTGTTCAATGATATGATGGCTGCTAGTAGGAAGTTAAATATCTACCTCAGATGGCACAATTGTCCGACCTCAAAATTGAACCATTACGGTCTATTTTCAAGCGCTTAAAACAGAATTTGTATCTTCAACAGCATTTCTCGTAAAACTTTCACAATGTCGCCATAAAGAATGCTATAATATTCCTCTAAACACCATTCAGCACCTAAATCGATTCCTAGGAACACAAGAAACGATTCCATATTGTATTACATGCCAAAGACTCTTACAAGATACTAGTAAAAGATTCTTTATAAATCTAAGATTTTTCCATTATTTTGATAATCACCTGTGTATATATATATATATATATATATATATATATATATATATATATATATATATATATATATATAACAGAAATTTTACGCATTTAAATTTTTCTAATTATAGTTAATTGTTAGCTTGTTTTAATCATTTAACATGACTTTATACACTAAATTTGAAATTTTTATTTAAAATTAAGAGGTCAGTTAAACAGTGTTAATTTCAGGTTCGTCATTTATATGAAAATCTGATAGCGGAGTTATTCTAATAACGTATAAAGTTACTATTTTTGATAAGCATTTATCAGCATATCAGCAATTTTTTATTACCTCCCACTTAGTAACCTGAGATTTACCAATTTTTGCATTGTTCGGTAATTTACTCATTCAACTTTTTCCATTTAATCCAGTAGATTTATACTAATACTTTTTTTAAGTAAATGATAACGCAATCATAAAAATATATATTCATAATGGCATGTTATGTAAAATAGTACGATATGCAAACATTAAAGTTGATTTAAGCTGGTTTATATTGGGTACCTCTTATTTTTTCATTACCTAAGCAAGCTGTAAAATGACAGTTGGATATCAACTCATAACAGGAGCACTCTGAAATATAGCTAACCCAAGAAAGGTTTCCCTACGTCATACCAGCGGGTGTTTGCATCCAACTGTTGGCTGCAATGATCCAAAAAGCGGAAATGAGCGTTCCCACTGCAACAATACAAGTAGAAGCAAAGTGCATACGAAGACTTACTCTATTCCATCCGAATAGCATAATACTCAAAATTCCAGAAAGAAGGCTGTTAAAACCTCAAAGGAAAATAGACGGCCGAGAACATTGGCTATGCGTTTAGAAAAAATTTACCAATTGGTACCAAGTTTATATGACTTTACAACTCCAGATACCACTCCCATGTCAAAAGCAACGGAAAAAATCTTGATCCAGAATTTATAAGCATCATGGAAAGGTGTATCACCAGTCTTAACACTTTGACTGCCATGGCTATCATATGTGATATCCAGTGATATTTCCGTTGAGACACTGGCTATCCGATATGATAGCCAGGGTGTTTCAACACTTCAGGCCATGGCTATCAAAGATGTTATCAGTTACATGAAAATCGTATTAGAGTTTGATTGTTGGGCTCCCTACGATGTGTTAGGTATACGTGGTTTGCGCATTGCGTGGTTGCTTTCGTGGTGTGCTTTGGCTATCATTTTTGGTAGCCAGAATGAAAATCTCCCCATGTGTTACAAAATGAGTCAGATTGAAAAATATTGTTTTTATATATAGTTTTATGTTGAAAAAAAATACAAATTACACAAAAAAAAGTTTGGCCCCGTGGTGAACATTTGCAATTTTGGCTTGGCAGTCAAAGTGTTAAACCAACACCACTCCAAAAAGGCTAGAAAACTTGCAAGTCCGATGGTGAAAGCAGGAAATATAATGTGAAAACCTACTGTGAAGGCAGACTGAATTTGAGCTAGCAGCACAGAACTAAATTATCCAAAAATATTGGATTACAAATAATAGCCAAATCTACCTATGATTCAATCCATTTTTTCAGAAAATATTTAGCAAAAACTCCAAACCAATTAGCACCCACAAAAAATTTAATTATTGACCTTTTTCTAAAAACATAAAATAGATACCGTCTTGCCAGTCAACAAGAAAATTATAAAACCTGAATCTCAAAAGCCGTTTTGTAAAATCAAAAAGTACTTCCAACTTTGTAGCGATATAGTTAATGTATATGTTGATAAGTAAGTTTCTGCTTGCATATATAAATAACTAATTAACATATACACTAACCAACTATATTAAATAAATTTATATAAAATACTGTTTTATATAAGATCGGATGGTTGCATTTTTTTGACTTTAAACCATTAAACCTTCGCTCAATTTCTTAGTCCTGTAGTTTTTAATATGATCAGGATTAAAAGCACTTCTGGATTTAAGAATACCAAAAACGATATGGAGGAACTTACGCATTGCAGCACCAACGATAGCCATATTATGTTTACCCATTTCCTCTCTGGCAGAAACTAATAATGATAGGATTGTGATTCTTAGCTACTATAGCAGGAAAGAAAAGTGCCTTACGTAATGTTTTTTAACCCGATTTACTTAATCTGGGTTTGGCATATACAGATGAACCTGACGTCATATTTCGTAGTATAACTCCTGCATATGCTGCCAATTGCCTGGCATCTCTAAAATCCTTTATGTGAGGATGTTCAGCTAAAATAGATATTGCTGATCCCTCTCCTATTCCTGGAATAGTTAATAAAAGTTGAATTTTTTTTAACAACTTTTTGTGTTAATTCACGTATGGAGCTTTTTATTGTTTCTATTTTTTGAGTTATATTTACTGCAAGGTCTTCCCAAGCAGTTGCGACTTCCTTAGGCAGTCTCTTTTTTTCTAAGTGGTTATTTACTGATGTCAATTCATCTTTTAACGCAGACGAGCAACGATAAAGATGTTTTAATTTTTTCTTTTCAGGAGAAGGTGGTGCCCAGCGAGTTGGTTCCTGCCTTTGGCTATAAGCAGCAATAATTTCTGCATCAACTTGATCATTCTTTTGTCGTACAAGTTTACTCCTTCCATAAGATTTTATGCAATAAGGATTTACTATGCTAACAAAATATCCAGTACTGTGTATAAATTAAGCTAAAGCTTCACTGTAGCAACCAGTGGATTCCATATATGTCTTTACTTCTTCTACGTTATGCTTTTGTAGAAAACTCAGCAGACCTTGAAATCCATGATCATCATTTTTAAAACTCCTTTTTCTAGTTTCATGTTTCCCTTTTTTACTTATAAATGAGGAAAGACATCAAAGCGATCTTTCGATACGTCTATGCCTAAAAAGTTGTTGATCATATATAACTCCATACTTTACCATTTAAAGTAAGGCTAGTCTTGTAAATACAGAATTAGAACTATTTAGGTCTTTCTATGATACCGTTCAGCCTATACTTTTGAGAAGGGAGCTCTTATCTTTTTTACAGATTTTATATCTAAGTACGCACTCAGAGTTCCTCCCGTCTCCATCTAACGCTTAAGCTTAAAACATTAGATGCTTTCTTCAAGATACAAGTTCGCAAAGAACAAGCGGTAGACCAACGCATCCGAAGACAAACACTTCTCACACTTGCTGGTTTTGGGCACTGGAAATGGTTGTAATATTTAAGCATATAGCAATATATATTGCTAAATTAATAGCAATTAATTTAAAATGAAATGGAGATTTCTTTTGCCTTAATCCTTCTCTTAAGTAAGAATTTGTGGTATGCTGAACATTTTAGTGGGTAAGTAGATGAATTATACCTTAACGCCATCACTTGAGCGTACAGCTCTAGTTAAGATAGCTAATACATTGTGGAATCAAGATGATATTAGGGCTTTAACAGCAAAGTTCTATTTTCGATCGTTAAATCTCAGCGAAAGTAGAAAAATGTGGCAAGTAATAGAAGATAAGGTAATAGAGAAAGTGCCAGAGCTTCTGTTACCAGAACCCCTAAAAAAGAAAGTATTGCATTTTATCGAACCGATAGGCTTGGAGATATATAAGTGGAGTGAGTATCATGATGAAAACACCTATCTTGGTATAGATCTACCAAATGAGCTTTGTTGGACACCACAAGGGACAGTAGATAATAAGAAAACAGCATTCGTTAAGGATGAGAGTTTAGATATTACCCTACGCTATAAATTGGCATGTATTTACTGCTTAGAGAATGATATCTCAAAACTATGGAACAAGATACCTGAAAATCGCAGAAAATCATTTTATAGCGAAGATCTAAGAAAAGTTTGGCAGCAGGAATTAGTAGTTTTTTGGACATATGATATAAAGGGAGAAATAGCTAAGATGGATAATATGATTGAAAGAAGATGGCAAAGTAAGTGTTCTCCTTATCAATATGCATTTCAATATGCAGCAGTTGGCAGCAATAAAGCGGCAACTGAGTATTTTTTGCAAAAACTGACTCCTAGGGAAAGAGAGGAGTCGTTGGTAAGATCTGCAGGATATGTAGTAAATAGACGTTTTGACTCTGCTCGCAACTGTATTGACCTTCCTGAAGAACACTATGGTGATGTTTTATGTTTTTTACTCTCACAAATGGATGGAGAGCAACAAATGGAAGTGTTTAAAAGCCACACTTATGAAGTGTTAAAATGTTTACTAGATTGGCCTTGGCAAAGTCTCTTTATGGAAACGGCGAATCGTATGTGGGATTTTCTTTCTGGAAAGTATTGTCATTATTTTTTGAGAGAGATGGTCGATAAAGTGATAGAGGGCTACAAAGATTGACTATCAAAAGCTTTTTAGGGAGTTTTGGCAGCAAAGCCCTAATGCTCATAAAAGATATGTTATAAATGAATGTGCTAGTGGTTCTCTATTATCAAAACTATTTAAGATTAAAGATAAGAAAAATATCTCATTAGTTTTGAAAGATGCAACTCTTGCGGAAAAAAATAGAATAATTTTTTACCGTGAAGGTAAGGATATATGTGAAAGTTTAATTTATATCAATAAATGGGATTCACTAAAATTCTTTGTTCAAGAGTGTATATCATCCAAAGACATAACGATTAAGTTCAAAGAAGAGTTCAAGGAACGTATCATACGCCGTTGCTCGGAAGAAAAACTAGAGAGAGAGAAAGATATGGGGAATAAGTTTTTTCAATTACTAGACAATCTTGCTCAAGAAAATAGTAAAAAGAGAAGTATGGAGGAAGGTGAAAGTAGTCCAGCTAAGAGACTTTGTAGTATAGATTTTAAAGAAGTAGCACATAGTATGAAAAAATAGGTGAAAAAATGCCAAAAACAACAGCTAAAACAAAACTCATTGTATTGACTTGGTAATAATTCCTCCTCATACTTTCTACTAGCACTTCGAGTTTCTCATTCAGATTTTCTCTGTATGATTCCACTGTTATCTGGTCTACTCCACAAGCCTTGTTACGCTTCAATTCTTTATAACATCTCGCAAGATTCTCTGTATTTATCAGATGAACTAACGATGTGAATTTTAGTCGCATATCTTGCTTTGCTCTTACTGCCATCTGGTTTAGTTTATATCGCATGTTATTCCTACCTCCATTGTATTAGCATAGCAATCCCTATTCCAGTTACTATATTGCTGATTGCTTCCCCTTGTAAGTGGCTTTCCCACATTCTGAGTACTATCAATCAGTCCGACTTCCCCTGCATCTTCCGCTAGTCCTTGCCTTTGTTGACTTGTTCCAACGTACCTTAATAGGAATGCATGGGATCTCCAAGTTCACTTGATGACCATTTCAATACATGGCACGGTCTCAGATCCCGATAGAGTGAGTGATAACTTGCCTTTACGTTATCCTTCATGCTGTCTTCCATGGCCATGAACATGTCGATCTTTATGTCTTCAGGTATCTCCGGGACTCAACTCCTTCGCTTTCGTTGTGCCCTGCTAAATGCGTTATATATATGCGTTGTGCCTGTCCATACCACTAGCTCTAATACACTCGTTACCTCATGCAACATAGTGGTCTGTTCCAAATTGTTGGCTAGATTTTGTTTGTGTTCGATTTTCACCAACTGTTCTCCAAGCACTTTTTGGCGCACCATCTGTCCCCCTGGCGTATTCTATGTGTCGGTATTTCCCCTCTTTAGACTTTTCTAGCATTTTATCTACCTCATTCAGGTATATATTGCTTAGTAAAGGCGAGATCGGCGATCCTTGTGCTATTCCTCATTTTCCTTCTACTTTAAGGATTAGCTTGATCAAGTGCATGATTTCTGCATCATTTATGCTTCTGGCAATTTTCTCCGTAAGAATATGATGTCGCACGTTATCAAAGTTGATTTCAGATCTACGTCAATACATTTTGTGTTGCCTTTGATTGCCTCTTCTCTACTCTGTTTATTTGTTTATTGCTTCATGCGCTTTTTTCTTAGGTCTGTACCCATATGATCCGTCCTGAATCTCAGATTCAAATATTGGTTCAATTATTAGCTTTAGTGCACTTTGCACAATTCTTTCCCGGATGCAGGGTATGTTCAACGTTCTGAAATTCTCCCCAACTTTTGGTATTTCTTTTCTCCGGTTCCGATTTGGGCTATAGGTTTTGGTTATTAATTCGTGTCTTAATTTGATGAAGATACTTTTCTAAGCCTTCTGCCTCTATCGATTTGAATGTCACCCTATCAATTTCTGGTGCCCCATTAATTTTCTTTGTTAGCTTACATGCTTCTTCTAGTGTCTCCATCTTGCAGACGTGAACATAGATTTCCCAGAATCGCCATTCCAGTTCTGCTTTCGCTTTGATATATATCTTTCTTCTCAGGTCTTATAATTTTGTTGCTATTTTTATAATTTTTTTTTGCCTTTACCTCCCTTTTGTTAAAAGAATTCCTACTCGTAGGGTGCCTTTGCTCCATGAGCGTTACCTCATTTCTTCTCTACTACACACCCATCGGCTACCCTCTCATCTTCAGTTCATTTCCTGTTTTCCAGTTATAGAACCTACCGCTTCAAGGTATTTCTCCTTAGGATAAGTAGGGTTTCTCCAGTTGCTTTGTATGTCCTTATTATCATGCTATCACTATCACCCCGCCGAAGTAGATCAGTTGTATCAGTCATTTTATTTTTCAACTGTCTATGCTGCCTTCACCAGCTCGTGGTTGGCTCGGCATCCATTACGGCTATTTCGAGGCCACATATTTGTTTGCTTTCGCTACAGCCTGATAACTCGCCATTATCCTACAATAACGTTGTCGGTAGGCAACATTTTGGTTTCCCTCCACATTGCTACCCTAGCTACAGGACTCCGACTTTTATCCTGGTGGGGTCTGTCTGCCACTGAACATACTTACCTTTTCTGGACACACCACGAGCCCACAAGCTCAATTACCTAACATCGTGAGCCCACACCTTTACATGATAAAGATTTTGAAACTTAATGTCAAAATTTCAGTGACAAATATATGCAGATTAAACCCATTTTAGCTTGTCATGGCATAGACATTTAATATACTAGTTTTCAACAGGCATCTGAGAGTTTGTTTATGTAAAAAAGAGTAGATGGTAGCCCCTCTAAGATACAAAATAGCACAAAAAGTAAGGAGCTGGAGGTTAAAACAAAATTATACTCTGAAAAACTTAGCACACAAGGCAGGCATAAACTATCATACACTGATAAGATACGAGCAAATAATATGTGGCATTCCAATTGAATAATTAAAAATATTAGCATAGGCATTATCATTTCCTGTTGGAAATCTCTTTCCAAGACGAAAAGTGCTAAAAGAAAGCAGATGTTTCGACGAAGCTAAGACCCAAAAATGTATAATTTTATAGGAAAATGCAAAAATATAGAAGGACGCAAAGCAACTTATACGTTAACCAAATCTGCCCGAGCTGAGGAAGAAAGTAATGTAAAAGGAGCAAGAGTAAGAATTGCAAGGAATTTAATAAAGGCAGGCTCTCTCTTTTTCTCTGACATTATCTATCGAGCAACGGGCTTATCAATTAAAGAATATGCTGATAAAGAAAGATACGAGCCAAATGGAGGACAAGAGATCAAGAAGTGGAAGAGGATATACACAAAGCAAGAAAGCTTAATGTGTAGAATGTTAATGTGTTTGAGTGAAGTATAAGCAATTTTAAGATTTTATTATTTGTGACAATATGTGAGCTACTACATATGAAATACTCTTCTGAAAACTGATATACAATACATTGCTAAAGTATATTTCAGATTCTAGTATATTCCATGCATAGTGTCAAACACACCTGTTACAAAGAGATTCAGTGTAAAAATTGTTACCTTGTCTTTGTGCTAACTGGAGATAAAATGTATAAAAATGCTTTAAAGGAATCAAAAGTTATGATAAATTTCCTTAGGTTTAAAGCTTGAAGTCTATAAAGGATGTAAAGTGGTAAACCGAATTCATGAAACTCTGGAATAATAGCCTGACAGCTGAATGCATATTTTAAATATAGAGTTCACAGATAATTTTTGCATGAAATATAGCACCTGAAGTTGTTTTAGGGAGGCAATTTAATTACTTTGAAATGGCCATTAAGGTATCTTGTAATTGCAGAGGAAACTCCCTGGAGACGCACAGGAAAGAATATTATTTATTGACTCTTTATTAATATCAAGCCTGTAGCTAAAAATAAATCATTAATGAAAACTACATTTCTGATTTTTTTAATGTAAATAATGTATGTATATGCATTTGTGTATATGTACATTATCTGTTTAAAATTTAACCTAACCTAGCTATATAGTGAACAATTATGTCATTGAATTGTGATTGTTTGTTGAGATACATTTTTCGGTGATTCCGAATGAAATGGTGGGAAGAATTAGACAAGCCGATATTAAAGAATATTCATATTTGCTTACCTTCATTTTAAATATAGTTGTTGTTGTTACTTAGGACACTCTGCGAAGCCAACCCCACCCGTCAGGGGCTGGGTGAATGAAGTTAGAAAAAGCGTCTTCTGTTTTTTGAATAGAGCTCCCTCATACGAAGGTGAAAATACAACTTTTGGCTCATAGATGGCAGCACCATCCGAATCTTCCAATTTAGAGATTGAAACCAGTGAAGAACCAAAGCCTATCCCCAACCACCCCCAGAGTTATTAATTTGGAATGTGAACATGGAGGACATTGTGACTTGACATATTTTACGTGCCCTAGTCACCATTAGTGAACATGACGGACCTTTGGGTATGCCGGGATTCGAGCTCACTACCTTCCGGTAACGAGAACGACGCCCTAACCAACCAGGACAACGCGGCCTTTTAAATATAGTATTATGTATATGTGGATAAAATATATCATTCATAAATTTACACCATTTTATCTATCAGATTTAAGCCTTGTTGGTGTTTAATTAATAAAAACTAATGCTCACTCTCCTTACTTTTTCCTGCATTTTGCAAAATTACTGAAAACGGAATTTACGGGGAAACTATACTATTTCATTTTCTTAAAATTTTAACCAGTAGATAATAAATTCTTACTGTTGTACTTCCCTTTAGTCTTAAGTTAATAATAGTTAAAAATGTGTGTGGAAAAAATATGGTGATTTCTTTTACTACAGCAAACAAAAAACTTCTTCATTCCAGTGTAAATTGCCAAAATATATAGTTAAGATGAAAATAATTATGGCAATTACTTTATCTGAAATTCCTGATAATGGAAAATCGATGTTGTACGAGATACTTATGTTTTATTCCCTTAAGTGCTATTTATAAGGACCAATTTTTACGGAACTTTAATCACAGTAATTAACGAGTAATTATTTTAATTGTAAACTATGCTTTCGTGTATAATCGATGTTGAAACACGGTCTCGTGGAAATTACTGAATTAAAATCCCATATATTTTAGTATAAAATTATAGAAATATATAGGAAAATATTTTATCAAAGTAATTAAAATGTTTATTTAATTATTATAAAACTAATGAAATTTAAAATGTAATGTAGTTTTTAGCTTGATTTCTGAATCATTTTCAGTTCCTCATTATACGTTTATTTTTGTAAAAGTTCTTTAAAGTTTAATTAAAGAAATTCATATTAGTGACAATGAAAGAGCTAGAAATTAGTGAAATACTAACTAAAATAAAAAAACAAATTGGAAATAAGTAAAGCATAATTTTTATCACTATTTCTATGAAAATTAAACATAATTGCTAAAAATTTTATAAAACTCGTAAAAATATTTCTTCAGTTTAACCTTGAACTACTTTTAAGTTTGATTCTTTGAACTACTTTACTACACTACATATCATTTATATGCTGTCCAAAAAATATAAAGCTGCTAAAAACATTTTCGATACAGCTCATTTATTTGATTCTTATTAAAATTATTTCAATTTTAGAAAATATCTATTAATTATTTTACTTAAAGTGACACTTTGTATTCAACAGGTGTTCAAGTGAAATGGATTATTGTAATTATAATTATATTTCGGTAGTTAGTTTTATACTGAGATTTCCATTTTACGTTTAAATTTGTTTAACCATAAATGAAAAATTTTTGAAATTGTTTAATGAAATTGATATGATATTAAAAACTCAGTTTATAAGAAAATGCTACAGACATAAAATACATTAAAGATTATTTTTAAAAAAATGACACAAATTAGAAATTATTCCAAATAACATTCAATTGTTGTTGTCGTGTGCCAGCCAGGCTGGCAATATGGGGTGCGCTGTCCACTTTTCCAACTGAACCATATTTGGTGTGGTGTCCGACTTCCCCAGTACACCCATGCCGTAGGTACCAGTTTATAGGGTAGGCAACCATTCGCACACAAAGACAAGAAAAAGAGAGGGAGAAAGTATATCCATGCCCGAGCCAGGATTCGAACCGAGGTCCGAACCATCTGTAGTCAGGTACGCTAACCACAAGACAGGTTGGGCGGTATTCAATTAAAAAGGATTTATAATTTTAGAATTTAGTAGTATGAAAATCTAATGCTTCACAAATACGCCCCGTCTAAATTATAAACTTTGTTTCAATTTAATTGATTTTATGAAATATATCATTTATGATTTTTTATACATTTTCTGAATTTTGTTACTTAAACTTACAAAAGATACTCGTAGGAACTGAAAACTTATTCAAACTGTTGTTGAAAATGTTTTTATAATCATTACTATATTTTTTAAAGAAAATAAATACCATCTAATTTTATATTTGATTTTTTTTAATTAGATACATTTATCATTGAATACTTTTAGATTTAGGAAAAGTAATAAATTACTCATGTAATGTTATTAATCTTCGAATACTTATTTATTTGTTACTGAATACACATATAGAGTTAAATATTTGAATTATTAATTCATTAATAAAAATAAGAATCACATACATAAATAATAACATAATAATAAAGGTAAAGATTCTATGTTTATATATATATATATATATATATATATATATATATAACAATCATTATGAGTCACCACTCACACCAAATGAATTAAATCAAATAGAAATGACTTCGTTTCTATACTTTAAGCTTTAATTTAAATTTATAATACATAATAGCATACAAAATTATTTTCAATGAAATTAATGTTAGTATGAGTAACAGGTGTGGTATTAATTTTCATTCAGTCTCTAAGATTCAGATGCGAAAAACCATAGAAATCGAAAGCTTAAAAAAAAAAAAAAAAAAAAAAAGTTCTAGCAATCGTGATCCTAGGAAATTCTCTTTTCATGGAAATGATTTTCTCCGCTAAGAATTAAATCCATTTTACATTTCTTAGAAGATCCACCATCGACACAATAGCCGTTAAATAAAGTCAGTGATTCCCAAAACACAAACTTAAAGTTTTTTCATGCCTTTTTGGAATCAATGATTTCTTTTCTCATTTTCCTTTCACGCGAATTTCAATTAGACTGAAGTTTATTCCAACAAAGGAGGCAGTTTATGTTGAACGTGATTTTAAAATAAAATTGAAGCAAACAAATTAGAAGATAAAAAAAAATTGTTTATAGTAAAAGTGCTTTAGTTTAAATAACTTGCATTCAAAGTTTTAGCATGGAATTTTTAAATTATATTTTTCTATACTTCAATACTTTGTAAAAAATTTAAATTATTCTTTCTGTAGTACATTTATTTTTGAAATAAAATCTTTAAATACAAATATATATAATAATGTGTATTTATAACTGAAAAATCTACTACTTCAATAAAAGCACTCTTACCGAAATTCCCATGTTTTATTTTCTTTGGCCATTTTCGATACAGTATTTTTTAGAAATAAAAATATAAAAAAGTGAATCAGTCAGTATCAAAATCTTTATTATTAAATTAATATTGTTAACATTATTTCAACAAGAACTTAAATAGAATTTTGCTTTGAAACCAATTTTATTTTCGTTCAAAATATTTTTTTTTTTTACTTGGACTATTTTTCCTATTGTTGACTTATATTATATAATACTGAATATTTAAATTGTGTAAAAAAAATTTGTTTTCCATAATTTAGAAGGTTAACTTGTTAATTATTAAGTTGAACATCTGTCATATTTGCTATTGACAAAAGGTCCTAGTTAGAATATCCTCTAAATGAAATAGTTCGTTTGGAATGACATGTCATATTTAGAGTCCTTTTTTCTTGGTCATCTTCTCTGAATTACGAGGACACATATTTAGGATAACGATTACACCCACTAAATGTCAACTACGCAAGTTGTCATTAAATTCAATCTTTCCGCTAATTTCCTCTAAATGAAATAGTTCTTTTGATATGTAGAATCTGGAATTTTCCTTCTTGGTCCTCTTCTCTGAATTGCGAGGACACATATTTGGGATAACGATTACACCCACAGGGAATGTCCTCTATACAAGTTGTCTTAAAATTCAATATTTTCCTAATATCCTCTAAATGAAATAGTTCTTTTGGGATGGCATGTAAAATCTGGATTTTTTTCCAATGTCCTCTTCTCTGCATTACAAGGATGATTATATTTGAGATAAAGAGTACACGCACTGAATGTCAACCACGCAAGTTGTCATTAAATTCAATCTTTCCCCCAATTTCCTCTAAATGAAATAGTTCTTTTGATATGTAGAATCTGGAATTTTCTTTCTTTGTCCTTTTCTCTAAATTGCGGGGGCACATATTTGAGATAAAAATTACACTCACTAAATGTCAACTACGCAAGTGATCATTATCTTTCCTAATATCCTCTAAATGAAATAGTTCTTTTGAGATGTAATTTCTGGAATTTTCTTTTGTCCTTTTCTCTGAATTGCGTTGAAGTATATTTGAGATAACGATTACACCCACTGAATGTGCCTTACGCAAGTGGTCCTCAAATTTTATCTTTTGTAGAGACGGAAAATGAAATAATTCTATAACATTTAAAAGATATATGCATGCAAATTTTATTTAGCTTTATTATTTGTTCCAAAATGTTACCCAGCCACATCAAGCAATTCTTTATTAATAAATGATTATTTCATGTAACTATATTTGTCGCGGATTTCTTTTTCATAATTTTCCTGCATATCAATAAGATATTAGATACCGTTTCAGAGTAAATTCCCTTTCTTCACCACACTTTACTTACGATGTTAATGTAATATTCAGTTCTGCTCAAACGTGGAGAATTTTATGAATGAAGACATATTTGCACGGCATTTCTTTAAAAATGCATCGCTCCCCCTCAATTCTCCTGCATTTTACTAAAACCTCTACTCCACTTTTTATGCATCAAAGAAGGGATTTTTGGTTCCCTTGATTTTTCCGGCATGTATCTTTACTTTTAACAAACCCCAAAAAATAGCACAAATATCCCTCATAAATAAAATAAAATGTAAGCTTATAAAGGCAAGTTTTCTGAATAAGATTTGTATTCCCCGGATTTAAGGCAGACAATATTTCCATTTTTCCTTATGCATTTATAATGCTTCAAATGGTTGAAATTGGCAAAAGCAAGTGAATTATCAGCGAAACCAGAATCGGTAAGTATCCAGCTAATGGTTGAGTTGGAAAAAGGATTTCTGACTTTTTATGTTGCGCAATATTGGGAATTTTTTTTTCTTCGATACATTTTATTTCCTGAAAAAAAAATATTTTATTGGATCTTAAATGTAGAAAAGAAGTAAGTGAGCCATTGTGTTCTGTTTTAGATTTTCCATTTTTGAGGTACTGTTCTTCTTGATTTATTCCATAGAAATAAACCATCTTAACATTAAACTTTTATTTAAAATCATTCACAATGCTTGATTATTAAGAAATAATGAATAATTATGTAGTTAATTTGCTAAAATATTCAAACAAAATTTTCAACTTTGTTGGATTTAAATTTACATATTTAGCAGATCATGCAGATATGTTTAATGCATATTTTAAATTTTTCGGTGCATATTCTTATTTGAATTCATTTGATATACTTTTTGCTTAATAACTTAAACTCCTAGTTGCGAAAATACATAAGTTAATAGAATAAGTCATGTTAAGAAAATATAAGTTTGTGAATAAGAAAAATAATTCATATTAGGCATTAAAAATCATGATCGTAAAATTTTGTGTGATAAATATATTAACTAGTATTTACTGGATATATGTATGTGATATATATATATATATATATATATATATATATATATATATATATATATATATATATATATGAATTATCTTTATTTGCACTGTGTTTGGTTAAGCATATATAACTTTTGATAAAGAAAATCTGTTTCTGGAAATTTCCTATCATTAATTTTAAATTGAAAATTATAAATTTTTTCACGTAAAATAATACGTAATTTTTTAAAGTAATATAAAACGTACATTTTGTAAATCAATATAACGCGTGCAATTTTTTGGTAGCCACAAATAATTGTTATAATAATGAGTATATTTGAATCTGTACACATTTGATACGCTGCATTCTTCCTCGAAGATATATATATATATATATATATATATATATATATATATATATGGCGTGTGTGTACTGAGGAAGTCGGACTCCAAATCAAATTATGGTTTAGTTGGAAATGTGGATAAGTGCATCCCATATTGCCAGAGTGGAATGAGCTAGAAAGAAAAAAAATAGCTAAAGGCCATCAAATTTAATAAAAGAATAACTTTTTTTAACATTAAAATGAAAGTTTTCTAGAATTCCAGTGTAAAATACATCATTATTTTCGTCTAAAAGATGCCTAAAAATAAATATAAAGATCCCATTGCATTTCATACATCATTCAGGGTCGTTTTTTGTAGAAGAATCTTCTGCAAGTCTTGAAGATTTTTCAGTCTTTTATGTAATCTATTACAGCAAGAACCCTCTTTGGTTAGGACGTCGTTCTCGTTACCAAAAGGTAGTGAGTTCGAATCCCGGCTTAGCCGAAGATCCGTCGTGTCCACTAATGGCGACTGGGACACGTTAACTCCGTCGGATCGCAATGTCCTCCATGTTCCCATAACAAATTAATACCTCTGGGAGTGGTTGGAGCCAGGCTTTGGAGCTTCACTGGTTTCAATCTCTAAATCGGAAGTTTCATGTGGTGCTGCCATCTTTGAGCCAAAAGTCGTACTTCCACCTTCGAATGAGTGTGCTCTATTAAAAAAACGGAAGACGCTCCCTCTCTGACTTCATTCGCCTAGTCTCTGTGACGGAGGTACTTGTCGTCGCCAAGTGTCTTTAACAACAACAACCCTCTCCCACTATTAATATTTCATAATAACTAATTGGTATTTTATTTATCATGAATAATCGGATTTCATTTGACCGTTTTATAATGAATAACATTTTAATCTAAATAAGGAATAAGTCTAGTTAATCATCAAATTTTATGTCAATTTCTTCAAATCATATGCTGATAAATGTAGGATTGTATAGATCGAACTAAAAAACATTTTCTATTCATGCATTTTTTTAAGGGAATTGGATCAACGATAAAAATTCTCCCAATAACTCAGAAAATTATTTTGTATTTCTCTGTATTAAGGGTTCAAGATAATTAATTCCATAATCAAAAAGATCAAAATTAATCTACAAAAGACAAGATACTTTTAAGTTTAAGCAAGAGAAATGATATTATGTACATAATCACTACCAATTCCGTTATTCTTAATTCTACACGGTTATGGCAGAATACGTTAGAATTTTCTTTGTGTTATTCGACATTTTTGTATTTGTTAGATTCCAATATGTCCGTCAAGCTGCTAAAATAGAAAGATTGATATATTATCCCATATAATACTTTTAAATCTTAAATAATAAAGAAGATACGTTCCTTATCCTTCTGCAAGTGTATCTCGTTGAAACGCGTGGCATTATTCTTAAGAAGTAATGTTCTCTGATAAAATCCGAAAGTTATGACTATGCTATGCTCTATCTATAGATAGTGAATGGCATGGAATCTGTAAGTAGTGAATGGCAT
>JAPDSC010125045.1:122874-157505 GCA_026290005.1 Latrodectus geometricus | reverse complement strand
CAATGGATCTACAGCAAAACAAACAGCTGAAATGATGGCAAATTATCTAATAATTCTCCCAGTGGGTGCAATTTCGTTGCTTCGTAGAAGGTTGGTTGGGTTTTGGTAATTTAGAAGCGAGTATTAAAACTATATTTATGTAAAACTATTTCACAATAGTTTTAAATTATCCTCTAATTTTTTTCTCCCCAATGCGTGGTTTAAAAAATTTAACCCTACTCGATCTTCGATGGATCTACAGCAGAGCAAACAGCTGAATTGATGACAAATTATGCAGTTTTACACCCAGTGGCTGCATTCTTGTTGCTTCGTAGAAAGTTGGTTGGGTTTTGGTTATTTAGAAACAAGGACCAATCAGAAGACTCCCAAGATTTGGCTTGCCGAATTGCTGATGTATTACTTCACATGAAGAACATTGCAATCACAACATATATCACGTGCCACAATCGGTAATAATTACCATGGCTTACCATCGATAAGTTGGGAGTCGAACCTGTCCCAAAAAAGCCAAAACAATCACGTTTAATGAAAGTAAAACTCTCTTTCTGCTAAATATTAAGAATTTAAGACATATCTATTAACAAAACCTTCACAAAATGGAAATCTTAAAGACTTTTTGCTGCAAAAAAGATGGCAGAAAATGTGCTAATTACGCAGACATTAAATATCAATACAAATTTAAAATAATTCATAGTAGCGTCATCTATATGAAATTGTTTAAAACAATTTTCTTTAATATAAGTGATTTAAACAAGTTCAAATCCTTGATTTATTCACCATAACACAACTCCGCAATTTAAAATTTTCCAACTTAAATCAATAAGAAATAGTGAAAAAAGAAACAACTTAAAATCATTTATATACTTTAAGTTAGAATTTAACTACAGCACTTTATCTCAGCATTTTGCTACGTTTATAACTTTTTATAAACTTTAATGATAAACACCAATTCAGGTACAGCTGGAAAGGTCCTCTTCCTTCCTCTTAAAAGCTAAAATCAATAATTCATTTGAAGTGTTCAAGGATATGCCTCTTAGTTAACAAATACGTTTTCGCAAACTTATTGACGTCACTACTTACTGTTTGGTGCAACTATTTCATGAATATTTCAATCACTAAGTTTCTTTATGAAGTTTTTTGTTATCAATTTTAAAGAGCTCTTCCATGTTACTTTCCTTTAAGTATATAAATTTAAAAGCATATTTTTCACGTGTATCAATGTTTTCAAATCTTGGTTCTTTATTTCTTTTAAATTAAATTATTTTGAAATATTTCATCTTATGCTTTTAATTTATATATAAAGTTTATGGTAGCTTTTTTCGTATAAATAAATTCACGATTGCTGTATATTGCTAACTATGTTCACATTTAACATTACATAGAACATAATCGAAAAGCTTTAAAAAGCGCTTTACAATATTTTACTTCAACCTCACTGTACTTTACAGAAAGATTTTTCATAGATAGTGTGATATGTAGCAGAGAGAAAACTTGAAAAATTTCCAAACATTCACCCCAGAATAGCACTGGTGTTTTTGAGGAATTCACGTCGTTTATGTTATAACATTATCAGGAGTTTTTCACACTTATCCTTAATAGCATTTATCATTCTATAGAATGCTTAGAGCCGTTGTGGCCTGGTTAGTTAGAGCGTCGTTCTCGTTACCAAAAGGTGGGGACTTCGTATCCCTGCTTAGCCAAAGATCCGCCGTGTTCACTAAAGGCGACTGGGGCACGTAAAATATGTCGGGTCGCAATGTCCTCTATGTTCCCATTACAAATTAATACTTCTGGGGTTAATTGGAGCCAGGCTTTGGGTCTTCACTAGTTTCAATCTCTAAATTGGAATATTCAGATGGTGCTACCATCTATAAACCAAAAGTCGTACTTCCACCTTCGTATGAGGGTGCTCTATTTAAAAACGGAAGACGCTCTCTTTGACTTCATTCGCCTAGTCTCGGACAGGCGGGCTTGGCGTTGCCAAGTGTCATCAGAAACAACAACAGAATGAATAAGTAGAATGTTATAGAATGTTTAAGTATTAAATGCAATGCCTAAGGAAAGTAGGTAAGAAATATCATATTTTATACTTTTCCTAAAATATCCGATATTATGTACAGTACCTATGAATTCCTTCATTAGTCATAATTCATTCATAATTTTCTCATTTAAAAACAACAATTCTTCGAATCACATTTGATTTTACAAACTGAAATATTGTATTACCATGGAAAATAGTTTTATCGCATGTACTTAGAAAATCAAATCGTAAAACGTGTAATAAAAAATTAATATTTCCTATTATAGATGTTTTGATTCATCGTAATCTTTTCTTGTTTTTTTCATTTAAAGTATTGCCATATATAGTTAAATATTTTTCGAAATGGGCATTACGAATCATTATTCATAATGGATGAGTTTTTAAAACGATTTCAGTTCCTGCGGTTTGGTTTCACTGATCTCTTTTGATACGCATTATAGCTTTATATAGGCCACTATAGCTTTCTACCAAAAAAAAATAATGGATTCCCTTTTCCCTAAACTAATATTTGAATAGTAATATTTAGCTGGACGAAAAATTTAAAAAACTACTATATACATGATCAAAAAATTGCTTTAAATATTTTATTAGTTACTGTATCTTTCATTGGTATCTAAGCTATGAATTAAAGAATACCTTAAATAATTTATAAAAATAATTAAGTGAATAATTTACAGTAAATTAATGTAATTTATATAATATTTTTTATAATAATATATATGTTTATATAACAATACAAAATAAGAAATTCATGAGAATAAACTATTTTATTCTGTTAAAATGTTCATTATTAGATTATAATTTAAAATAATATTTTAGCTTGCAATTTTATGTTTAATAGTTTTTCTTTAGTTTCCGTTTTATTTATTCCATTATGTATTTAGGCTTTTATTTCTCATTAAAATGCTTTACTTCTGTTGGTGTATTAAGCCAAAATACATTTTTCTTTCGCTTGAATTCAAGTCCTGTGAGAAATCAGTTTCTCTTTAAGACGTGTTTATTCGCAGTTTATATCCCAAAAACTGTTTCCTAAATTAAATATTAACATAACAAATAGACGCAGCCAAATGAAATCCACTCATAACCGATATTAGATTATTCTTACATTACATACCAAGACGGTCTCAAAAGCAATATTAAATAAGCACTCCACTTAAGTCTGTCGCTATTTTTTTTTTCTAAAACTAGACACTCAGCTTTATAACATACAGAAGAAACAATGCACATTTTCATGGTGAAAAATATTTTTCGCAAAGTGCTGAGGTAAAAAAAAAAAAGAAAAAGAAAACTCCTGAGGAATTCTTCTCGTGAGCTACTGAAAAAGAATGAAATATGAGTCTTGCGTTTAGTCAGAAAGATAAAACCACTTGAGACTCTGCTGATGTCCAAGGCTTGAGATCTTCTGTGTTTATTTCCTGATGGCATTATGCATTCGATTGAAGTGGTCTCTTTTTCATCCGTTCTTAAGAATTTTAGGATGATCTTGAATGCTTTCGTTCAGCAATGTTCCTTCAGTTTTTTTCGCAGGTGACTAAGGTTTCGCAATATTCCTTATCATTCACGTGCGCTGAAGTTAGACATGACTACTTAAGAAAATATTTAAATTAATTTCCCAAGTTTTTCTGAGTCATGAAGTGATATGTTATAATTTGTTTAGATTAGTATTGATTTTTTGTATGTAAAAAAATAAATAAATTGATACAATACCTAAAAAAAAATTAAGGGATCTAGTTCTTAAAGTATATTGTACTCATAAATAAAAATTAATATTTTGTCGTTTTTTAAAAAATTAATGGAATTAATTGCTTTTTAAAAAGGAAAATTGTATTCTTTTTGAAAAGTAGTGTATACATAATTTTGTAGGTATAAATATAAAACTTGAAATATTGTATATCCTCTCTATCTCTCTTACAGCCTTATTCACCAACCAGAGTTAAGAGAGGTTTCAGTGTAAAGGGCGAGTTAAATCATGAAACGTTATTCACCACGACAAAAACAGCGATTAACTCGCCTATATGGTTCCCTAGAATAACCATACGATTTCTGAGTGTTAGCTTCGAGTCAGCAAACAATGGCGGACTTATGCGATATGTTTATTGACATTGATGTGCAAGATATCTAGCCAATCAAAAGCCGCCTTACATGTCGTGTTCGGTTAACTCCAAAGCTGTTATTTTGTTATGGAATTTCCCTGCTTCGTGAATAAGAATCGGCGAATCATGCTAAAGTTGAGTTATATCCGAGATAGGCTACACTCAAGTTAACCTGTGTTTGGTGAATACGGCCGTTAAACAATTTAAATAAAAAAACATTTCATTTAGTGTACGTAAGAAAATTAATTCAAAGAATAGTTTATAGAGGACACATTAAAACTAAAACTAACGATCATTTTGTTATATTAATTTTTCGAATAAACAAGTTTTTTTTATAAATAAGAAGCATTACAATTGATTATATAAATCATTATATTAATTTGTTAGAGAAATATCATATACTAAATAATTTATGATATGTATTTTTAATTTCAAGACAAAAGGATCCTTAATACAAGTTTTTTATTTTAATGCATAAAATAATGAACTATTTCTTACAAATAGCTATTATTTTTATCTTTAAATTCATGTGTCAATCATTTAATTACTGACTGAGATTGATAAGCAATATTTCATTAAAATAAATACAATTGCTCTCTCATAAAGTATCAATCAAGCAGTTTCAGATTTATGCTCTTTAAAAAGGTGATATTTTGCAATATAATTTTTTTTTACTCTATTTTTGTTTGGATCATTCATTTATAAGTTAAAAGATGTTAAAATGGAAATTTAACAAAGAGCAAATTTGGCACATTTTACTATTTCTCCTTAATAAAAGTGAAAATACAAGCTAGGCAAATGAAATTGTGATTGGTATTTTTTTATGGTACCGATACTGTAACAGTTAGTTGCTATTTGGTATAGTCGATTTAGCTCAGTTATTTTTGATGTCAAAGATCCAACACAGACGGGTGTATCACCGTAGAAATTGTCAAGAAAATATCAAAACTTATCGAAGCTGACCATCTGTTAGCAGTCGTAGCTCCGCCCAGATCTTAAAGATCGACTTTAAAATAGTTTAAAAACTTTAATGTAAGTGAGAGAGAGAGAGAACTCGAAACCAGTGGCATGACGTTCAATTAAAAATAAGATTTATTTTTTTTAATAGCTTAATATAAATTTTCATGATATACCGTATATTCCTGTATATAATCCGCAGCGGCGTATTATCTGCAAGACTTTTTTTTCGAATAAAATGAAAAAAAGACGTCGCATAATGCACAGCTGATTATGCGACGCTTTTTTAAATTTACATTATCGAAGCTGACCGTTTGTTAGCAGTTGTAGATAGTATCGCCCAAAATCTGAAGATCGACTTCAAGACAATTAAACCTTTTATTCTAAGCAAATCCGAGACAAGTTACATAAAGTTCACGCAAAAATAACGGATTTCTTTTCCCTAAAACTATAATATGATTAATTTAAATCAAAGCTTTGATTCAAAGTTTACTACAAATTTTATAGCTGAGTAATATCAGACTATAATCACAGGACAGAAGTGAATGTAACAATATATATTCTTATTACCATCGGTACAGAACCCTTATTTGGGATCAATTTGAAAACCGCAAAAACCACTGTTCTTAGATGGGAAAAACAGAGGATGTACGATGCTTGGCTCAACACTCCTGGTCAAACCCGTGCTAAAAGTATGATCTGCGGATCATGCATCAGTGAGGATTGCATCTGAAATTCTAAGATGCTCTAGGCAGAAAATACGTTTAATAGGAGGCTTCACAACTGGGCACTAGCATTTCAGAAAAGACCTCCATAAAATGGGACTGTTTCAGCAAGACCTTATCTGCAGGAAATGTCATATGCAAGAGGAAACGGCCAAGCATATCATTTATGAATGTGAGGCCCTTGCCCTCTCTAGATTAACTTCTTTAGGCATCACCCTTACTATAGAGTTACACCTAAACCCCATTAAAGGGTTATCGGACTTTCTTAAGAAAGTGGGTGACCCGAGCAACTGGAATTAGGAAACATTGGGTTTGGAGCTGTTGGTACAAAATGCTGATGAAAACAGAGATGCCCAATGACATACAATTTCAACTCTAAGAAGAATAATAATATATATTAAAGCCTTTAAAAAGGGCCGTGGTGGTCTGGTTGGTTAGGGCGTCGTTCTCGTTACCAAAAGGTTGTGAGTTCGAATCCCGGCTTAGCCGAAGATCCGTCGTGTTCACTAATGGCGACTGGCGCACGTTAAATCCGTCGGGTCACAATGTCTTCCACGTTCCCATAACAAATTAATACCTATGGGGGTGGTTGGAGCCAGGCTTTGGAGCTCCACTGGTTTCAATCTCTAAATTGGAAGTTTCAGGTGCTGCTGCCATCTATGAGCCAAAAGTCGTACTTCCACCTTCGAATGAGGGTGCTCTATTAAAAAAAATGGAAGACGCTCCCTCTCTGACTTCATTCGCCTAGTCTCTGTGACGGGCGGGCTTGGCGTCGCCAAGTGTCATTAACAACAATAACAACAAAGCCTTTAAAAGAGATCTACCATTGATTAATTTCATCATAGTCTTGGTGCGGTATTGTGTATACATAAACAAACTGATAACGTGAATAGGTTTAAAGTTCTCAATATAAACTGAAGGGTACTATGATTTTTTATTCACTCAAAAGTGCAATTGTCCGAAAATAATTCATAACTGTTACCTAGATATATTTTTGGAAAAAAGCCAAAAGCTTACGACGTGCAGATAAAAAAAAAATAAAGTATTTTACAAGCCGCAAATTCTATTTTTATCAGTAAATATCTCTCCCTAAAATATAAATAATATGAACTTATTTCAAAATATCTACATGTGTGAATTCCAAATATATTGATATTATTTAGTTGTTGGTATTTAAAAAAATTATATCCTATTAGGTGTGGCTTATTTAATAATCATCGCAGAATCTTAATAGTACCTGAGCTGTTCCTGAATCTCATTTTACTGATAAGTGGTGTTCACATCAGCATTTTGATAAACATCATATTATCGTTCTTTTAAATATGAAACGCGCATTTTTTTAAGTAAGTATTAAAATTAAATTATTTAAAGAAACTAATCCTAATTTTGATACAGTTTCAACTAATTTATTTTTGGATTCCAGTTAAAAAGTGCATTAATGATGCTTTAAATGTGTACAATGAAATCACTAAATACGTTATTTAGCTTCAATAAGTGAAATTGAGCGTATGCATATCATAAAATGAAATTAAATTATTTTTCTTAATTTAATATTAAAATAGTTGCATGAAAAAATATATTTACTTAAATCCTTACATTCATTTTCATCTATATTTGCTATAATTTATTTATAATATTTATTCAAAAACAGTATTGAAAAATATATTCAGATTACACCTAATAAACATGAATATGTATTTAAACAACTGAAAAATGAGAAAAACAATTTTTTATGCATTGCCAAAATAGCATTGGAAATATTTATCAATGAAAAGAAAAATTTGAAAACATTTCTATTTTTTCCACTGTTGCAAGATATAACTAAAATCCTCCCCAAATGCTACAACAAAGTAAATTGATTTTATTATAAAAATGATATTTTCAGACACATTTAACCGTTTGTAGAACGACGAAAATCTGAAGTATATTGCATATGGATGAAGATTTAAGTCTCATCTTAGAAACAGTTGCTCCGTAATTGAAAGAAGAAAATTCTAACGGGAAAAAAAAAAAGCCCATTTGGTAAAGTACCTGTAAATCACTAAACGTTTCCCAAAAGGAGCTCTTTTATGTTGTTGAGATGAACATAGAGAAAAATATACAGTTCACAGGAAAAAAAGGTGGATGAAATCTTACTTGAAAAGAATGGAGCTGATTTGGAATTTTAACGTTAAGAGAAAAAAATAAGAAATTAATTTATCTCTTTCTGTTATATGTATTTAAATTTACATTACTGTGCCTTCCTTTATTGTGGCAAGCAGGATTTTCAAGGAGTTTAAGATCTCAGATGTTGATAATTTATTCTCATAACCAGTGGTTTAAGTTACTATTTGTGTTTAAATTATCAAGATTTATAGTTGTATGATACCTCCTTAAATTGATCTCAAATTACTATCACTGGTATGTTGTGAATCATTTTATAATTCTATATTGTAAATTGTTTTTATTTACATTATCACAGTACATAGCTCTGTAATAAAGTAAATTATTTGGTTGATATGAATAAATGACTAAAAAACTGTGTAATCCAAAATTAGGTTGTGATGAAATGTATTTGAGATTTTATACCATATTTTTTTGTCGAGTGCCAAACAGGTTAGCAATATGGGCTGCGCTGCTTTACTTTTTCAACTGAATTGCAATTTGATGTGGAGTTACATTTCTTCAGTACATACATACTATAAGTACCCGTTTATGGGGTAGACAACCATTCACACTCCATTCATACAAGGAAAGGATAAAGACAGGAGAGAGCGAAAGTAAATTCATGCCCAAACAGGGATTCGAATCTAGGACTTCCCTATTCGCAGTCCTGCTCACTGACCACTAGACAAAATGAGCGGCAATTTTATATGCGGTTGGTTGGGTTATGTGGCACAAGGTAAAAAAAAGAAAAAAAAAAAAAAGCTGCGCCAAGATTTTATATTTGATGACATTAACTAAATTTATTAATATTATAGGATTAATAAACCTTAAAACTTTATTTTGCAGGATTAACTACTGAAATAAATATAATGGCAACATTGGTAACGTGTTCTTCATATTGTATTTATTTCTTGGCCAAAAATAATTATGACTAATGAAAAACATCCATATTTCAAAGTAAAGAACTCCATATTAATCAGTAAAAACTATTGAACAAACTTTTATTTTTAATTTGTAATATTAAGAATAATTTATCAAATAAAACAACTCCTTCTTAATATTAAAAACAGTTTCGTAAATTAAGAATCAATGTTGCAGTCAAATTGTTTTGTAACTGATATCAAAATTCAAACTAGTGTCATAGTTCCATATAATTTGAATCTTTTTCAATAGTTATAAAATTATTTCAAATCTTACTCATTGTTCCATTGTGCCTATCATAAAATACTGTATGATTTTGTAAAAAAAATAAATGTAGAAAACCGTCTGATATATTAACAAGTAAATCTGTCGATTTCGTTGTTATCAAAGCAAAAACAATATAGGGTACTTTTCGTTCCTATCATATTGCAACAGAAAGGAAATATTTGCTGCTTGATATGAAACTTTTCCAATATTTTTATAAATTTTTATAAAGTGTTTCTTTCTTATCAGTAAACTTGGCAAACCAAGCAAATAATAAAGTTGGAGAAACGATTCAGTTGCAGTTAGGGAAAAATTCGCTCATTTTTACGACAAGAAATATTCTTGGTTGATTAGATTATTGAAAGATCCCAACATCGTAAAATAGAATATTTTATCTTGATTTGTAACCCTAAAATTCAGAGTTTCTAGCTTTTTATTTAACTTCATTTTTCCTGTTACTTATTTTGTATTTTTATGTTTCATTTAAAAGACAACAAGGCAAAATCCGCAGTAAAATTTATTTCAATATATATTGGCAAGAAAGCTTATTTACTTTGTAAGCAAGTGCTTTTGTAAACAAAATATGAGAACCATATTTTAAAGGGACTTATAAAATTTTCAAAGTTGCTAAGCCTTTTGAATTTTTTCAAAAAAAAAAAATATTAATAATAAAAATAATATATAAAATATAAAACATTCAAAAATAGTACAATTTAAAATAGTACAATCAGTTTTCTTTAGAAAATTGCATTTACAAAAGTGCAATTGCTATATTCTATATAAAAAGTAAAACAAAAGCATATGATATTTTTCAAAATAAAATTCATTTCATTCCATTAAATATAACAATATGAATATATAATCCCCCAATTATATATATATATATATATATAATATCAATAGAAGTCAACCTGATTCCTATTTCAAGCTAGTGAGTAATAAAGACTTCAATAGTAAATCGTAATATATTTCTATCCTATAATGAAGTTATTATATTATCATGTTATAACAGGAAAACATATTTTCAAAAGAATCACTGGTTCAACAAACAAAAAACGAGCTTAATATTCTAACAGATTAATCATTCAATTTATAAAACTGTGGTTTATTTAATTGGCCAAAATATAAACGAAGCTGATTAACAACTTAGCAATTAACATTAATTAAAATGTGGCAGATATACGTCACAATTTACCTTAAATCACGAGAGAAATTTAATATTAAGTTGTTATACTTAGTGTTATTAATAAATAGTTATTGTCAAGAAAATATGATTAAATTAAAATTTTTTGTTGTCATCTCTCATGTTTCATTTTTAAAATCTATCCAAGTCGCAGTTCATGCTGAGAAGTCAAAAATTATTTATCTACTAGTGTGAATTTGAAAACATTTTATTTTCATGACTATAATGTACTTAGAAAGGAACTGATAGAAACTCGTAAAAAGAAGATATTTATAAATCCAGATTATAAAATCTATTTTACTTGCATAATAAAATTTATTTGTTTATTAGTCGAATATAGACCAAGTTACCAAGAGTAACTAAGTTGCATGATAAAAATTACTTATAAGCAAATATTATCTGAAGCTTTTAATTTTAAAGAATTATTTAAATTTAAGATTTTAATCACGATTATAAAAGAAAATATCCATTATGTTTTTCGAATATTTTTAATTTGACCACTTTTTAACCCAGATATTTAATTATATTTTTGCACTTTATGGATAAAATAGGTATTGAGTATGTATAGGAGGATAAGTTACGTAATAAACATTTTTTAAAACTCTCAGAGTATTAAAAAAGAATGTTTCGAAAAAATAACAAAATAAGATGAAAAAGCAAGATAATTTAAAAAAATTTATTCCCAGACGATGACCACTCACAGGAAGTAATCTACTTTGTATTCTGAACCCATTATGAAAAAAAAGTAAGGTATGTCATACTTAAAAATTATTAAACAAACTTTAAGCTATATTTAAATACTTTATACTTCATTATACATTTTTATGATACAGTATTAGAAACTGAATCTAATTATGTACAAAAAAACGTACTATGTATATTACGAATACTGGAAGTCTAGATTCATTGAAATATTTTAAAAATTTTCTTGTTTAGGAAAGCATTTAGGAATGTTAAGAAATGTATGTATTTGAATCTTCTGTATATATCAATTTTTAGGATTTTAATTTATGTGCATAAATATATGTATACATCTATTTTTTTTTATTATCGTATAATAAAATATTCCCCATTACGAGTTGAGGATTACATGTATTATCGGTAAAAGTGATAAATATTAAAAAAATTATCACATTTAAGAATGTTTGAAGGACTATGTATATAAGTACCGGTTATTATACATAATATATTTTTCAGTAACACGCACACACTCACACACACACACACACAAATATATATATATATAATATTTAATTTGAGTACTTTCTTTCTATGAATATTAAATTTATTTTGCACATAAACACACACACACTTATTTATTATCAAAATTATTTTTAATAGAAGTTCGGATAAAAAAATAATAGTTTTTTCTTGTATTTGTGATTTTTTTTAAAAAAAATAAATATATCGAAATTCAATTTTTTAATTTAAATGATGTAATCAAACATTCCTTTCTTCTCTTTATAATTTGTTTACTTTAATCATAATAAAAGTATTACGTAAATTATTTTTTTCCAAGAATGTTTCTTATAATCATAAATATATTTAAAAGCTGAAATGTAAAAAAAATTGTATAAAATCTTTTTTTTTTTATTTTTAGCTTTTGATTTGAATATAAAAAGTGTTTTTAATTCCAATAAGAATTTTCATCAATGAGAAAGTTTACAATGATGAATATTAAAAATATTCAATTACTTAAAATTCCAGAAATGTTTTTCTTTATGAAGAAAAGAAAAAAATGCATTTTTTTTTTTTGTATAACAGAAGATAAATTATAAATTGTATTTTGAAATACGTTTTGGAGCAGTTTTGTTTTCAGAAAAAAATGTTTTTATTTTTCATTTGCAATTTAAAAACAAATGTGGGAAATACAAATGTGGTTTTCCAAAAACTGAAAAAGCATACATCAGAATGCTTGCTATATTACATGAAGATTTATTATTTCTAATTTATCACATTCCTAAATAAAGTTGTCTTAAAAATAAATAATTTTTATTTTTAAAAATTTCTTGATTTTAATCTTGTTCATCAATATTTTTCAGCCAAAGTTTCATATATATAAATTTTGATGGTTTGAAAATTTTCCTTTAATTATGTTTAAAAGTTTGAATTCCTGATTTTTCTTTCAAATTTCATGCCTTACACACATTTTAAATACTTTTTTTATATATAAATCTACTGATTCTTCTACAGACTTTCTTCTGATTCATGATTCGTTTTGTTTTATGCAAATACATTATCACAACATTTACATATGTTTAGCGCGTTGGTTCACCTTATTCCTTTTTTTTCCACATATGTTTTGTATATTTTTTGATGTTAATAAGCTTTATTATCTATTTTTATAATGTTTAATTAATATTTTGAAATTATTCAAAGTGTCATAATACAGCCATATCATAACATTATTTACAAAATATTGTTAATAATTAAAAACTCTCTAAACTTCTTTATTTGCAAACTATTAAAATTGAAATTTAATTATGAAATTTATTTATAATAAAATATGAATTAAAGTTTAATAAAAATATTAAATAATATCTTTCTTTTATAATGTATTATAAAATCCCAATAATGAAATCTATTTTTGCACCAAGCATCAAACATTACAAATAAAATCAATTTTCTCCGTTAGTAATTCTTTTGTCTGGTACTTTATTGGCTTTAAAGCATTACGACATCTTTCTTCGGTTAAGTAGATATTTAAATTATGGACACATAGAATAAACTTAAACATACTTTTATCTTTTATGAATAATACTTAAAGGTATTAAAAGATCATTATATCGTATCATTCAGTTATAATAATCTTATTATAAAATTTCTGTTACCAGAGTATAAGAGATTAAGCCTTTAATCGCATTAAATAACAGTTGTTTGACGATATTTACAGAAGATGATATTAAATTTGCCTTAAATATTATCAAATGAGCTAAGATCAAATATTGGGCAAAAAGTACTAAACACTTAATAAAAAGGAAGAAGCCGGTTTAATTTGTTGTTATAACAAACCCAAACCTGGTTTTAGTATATTCCAAAATTTTTAACAATGTAGTGAAAACATTTTTAATGCTAATGATGTTTATAACGGAAAATTGTCTTCTCTATTTTGAAAAATATAAACATATTAGGATTAACTTACAATATATTTGCATTGCATTCAAAAATTGATGAACGAATATAGTAGAAACAAAATTGTTAATTGAAACTATTTAAGTCTTTTCTTAAAATTTTAATTGATTAATTCGTATTGATGGAAGAAAACGTGTTACTCATTACGAAGTGTGATACATTTTCATTTATTTCCTAATTAACTAAAACGTGAAGATTTCCTATCGCGCTAGCGTTAACAGTAACTCTTGCAAATTATGGAACTTTTTATCCGGCTGGAATAAGTTTTCCCAAAATACCTTGCAAAAAAAAAAAAAAAAAAAAAAAAAAAAAAAAAAAAAAAAAAAACACGAAATTACAAGAACACACAAAACTGCAACATAAAATCTCGCTTATAGTGTCACAAAGCAGCGTAACTAAGAAGACGAATTATAACATACATCTTCCTATTTGATGAAACCTTGTTGAGACAATTTCTGGTACAAATTGAAGTTGTGGATTTAAGAATCTCCAAATAATTAATATTTATTAAATATTTTAGTAACTTATACAAAATTTATTATTAAAATATTTGCTAAATTTTAAAAACGAATTTTACCAACTAAAACTTTTGCTGACTTTTAAGATTGTGTTGGCAACATAGACCTTCTTAACTAATAATTAGTTAATAATTACACACATCCAGCATGCCATCATCAAAGTGTGTCAAAAATTCATTTTGTTAAAAATCAAAATATGTTTTCAAAATTTACTGACCAGATAAAAAATATAAAATATGAGGTGAAAAGCATTTTCTTTTAAATAAAATATTATTTCTCAAGCCATTAGCGTAATAAAAACATGGTCATTTTAAAATTAAAGTTTGCATAAAGGAACGCAGTTTACTTTTACAGCCAATATTCTCAATTATGTAATCAGAATATTTTTAATGGTAATGAAATTTATTACGGAAAATACGCTTCTCTATTTTTTTAAAAAAATATAATTTTGTCAGGATTAACTTACAATACATTTATGCGAGATAACATTAAAATATAGATGAACGAAAATAGGAGGAAGAAAATTGTTAATTCAAACCATTTATAGCTTTTCTTAATTTCTGATTGATTAATTCCTATTGATAGATGTAAAAATGTTACGCATAACAAAGCGTGAGACATTTTTATTTATTTAAAAACCATTTCTGAATAAGCTTGAAATGTGAAGACTTCCCATCGTTAACACAACTCTTGTAAAAAAAAACCATGCAAATTATGAAATCTTTTTGTTTGGCTCGTATAGATTTTTGCCAAAATGTCTTGAAAAGAGTAATATAACAAACAGAAGCAACTGTAACATAACATCCCGCTTATTGTGTTACCGAACATCATAAAAAGAAGACGAATCTTCACATCCTGTTTGATAAAACCTTGTTGTGATTTAATCTCTAATACAAATTGAAGTCGTGAATTTAATAATCTCTAAATAATTAATTTTTTTTAAATATTTTAGGAAACTGATTAAAATCTATTATTAAACTTTTAGCTCAATTTTTGAAACAAATTTTATCATTTAAAAATTTTGCTTACTTTTAGAATTGTGTTGGCAATGTAAAAAGCATAACTTTATAATTACAAATGTCCCTCCAGCATTCCATCATCAAAATCTATCAAAAATCCCTTTGTTATAAATCAGAATATACGTTTTCAAAATTTTCTGGCCAGATAAAGATACAAAATATGACGTGAAAGGCATATTATTTCTAATAAATTTTAATTTTCAAGCCATTAGAGTAGTAAAAACAAGGTCGTTTCAAATTTAAAGTTTGTATGAAAGAACGCATTTACTATTACAGTCAATATTTAGCATTTTTGGTACATCACGTTTACTTCTAAGGAATTTGCTTATGCCTTTATAAAAATAATCTTCATTACGGTTTAAACGAAATTGCATTTCTTTCTGTCAGTGGATGCTATTAAAATAATGACATGCGGGATGAAATTTTCACGTGGAAGGACAGAAAACAGTCTACCGGTGCCAAATTTTGCTAACAGTTGCGGGGGCTGTCTTTCAAAGATTTTGCTTAACAAGAATTGAGTTAAGTAAAGAATGCTTGCATTTTGTCATTTAAATCCTTGATAACATACAAGTTGACTAGATAAAAATACATGATTAAACGACTAATTGTTTTCTGTCTGAGACGATAATATTTCAGGAATTACTAGTTGTCATGGTTTTAAATCCTGTTATTTATTGTTTGGCAATGAGATATAATTGTTTAAAAAAATCCAGCAAACTATTTCTGTGTTTCTGAATAAATCACGCTTATCTGTTCTGCTTCTTTTTGTAATTTATGGTGATTATGCTAAAACACTTTGGCATTATTAGCTTTTAACAATATTTGTAGAAAACAATATTTTTAGACCATAATTATCATCTTATGGACAATAATTCTCACTAAATGCATTTATAAGATAAAATGTCAAAATAATTAATATTATTTATTTTGACATTTTAAAGCAAAACATTGGCTTTATGGCAATAATTCTCACTAAATGCTTTACCAAATAAAATGTCAAAATCATTAAAATTATTAGTATCTTTCTATTTTTAGAGCAAAATTATCATCTCACGGATAATCTTTCTCGCTGCATTACAAGATAAAATGTCAAAATAATTAATATTATTAATTACTATGACAGTTTAAGAGCAAAATTATCGTCTTATGAACAATAAATCACACTAAATGCATTACAAGATAAAATTCCAATATAATTATTATTTTTAATTATTTTGACATTTTTAGAGCAAATCATCGTCTTTTGGACAACAATTCTCACAAGATAAAATGCCAAAATAATTAATATTAATTATTTTGCATTTTTAGAGCAAAATTATCTTTTTACGGACAAAAATTCTCCCTAAATGCATTACAAGATAAAATGTCAAAATAATTAATACTGCTAAAAATTATATGTTATGCTAACTAAAAAGAGAAAAACATTGTTTTACACGAAAATATTTAAATTAAATTGTTTTGATTCTTAAATAAAGAAAGATAATTACTTAATTCATTTTGGCTACGCAAATCACAGTAAGGCTAATGTAATATTATCCATGAAAAAAGTTCTTCAGTTATTATAATTTTTATCTCCAACATTTATTCATCAAATAATCGTGTTAAGCAAAGTCAACAGCCAAAATACCTTAATTGTACGATATTTTTACTTATTATATATATAAAGCCATTAGTGCAAAGCTAATTTAGCTGACCCAGAAGCAGTCTCCATGTTAAATTAAATGATCTAAGGGAAAAATAACAAAAAGGATAAAAGATCGAAAATAGCAGGTTTCTTTTATTATAAAGAATTAATTTAATTTTCGCTAAACGTCATTTTCCCCAATATTCTTCGAATTAAATTATGTTAAGAATATAAGTAAATTTTTTGATTAAACAGCATTTTTTCCACATTAATGCAAAATATAAAACATTTCCAATTTAAAACTTAATTAATAAAATTTTTTTAAGTGATACTAAAGCTTTCAAACATTTTTTCATAATAAAATAAAGAAACTGATTTGAAATGCATTTATATACTACTTTAACAAATGATTAAATCAAACTCAATGCACACAAGGTTATAATTATTTGCAAGGAGTTTCTGGTACTGCAAAATGTTTCAAGTAATTTTTTATTACAAATTATTTATTTGCTTATTTTTCTGTCGAGTACCAGCCAGCCTTGCAATATGGGCCGCGCTGTTCCACTTTTCCAACTGAACCATAATTTAGTGTGGAGTACGACTTCCTCAGTACACACATGCCATAGGTACCCGTTTAAAGGGTAGGCAACCATTCATATTTCATTCATACCAGAAAAGGACAAAGACAGGAGAGGGAAAAAAAATACATTCGAACCCAGTATCTCCCTATACGCAGTCAGGCATGTTGACCACTAGACAAGGGGGTAGGTGGCGCAAATTATTTAAAATGAAATGAAATGGTATAGACAATGTAGAGCAAAAGCAAAACATTTGAATAGCGTAGCTATTATTTATGTCATTTGCAAATAACTAATTATTTACTTATAACTACTTAAATGGTTTAAATAAATTTATTTGTATTGGTGATTATCTTACCATTTGATTGATGGATTGATTAACTGATTTTTATTAATTTGAAGTATATATATATTCAGAATATTTTATTAATTTTAAAAGTAAAACACACACAAATTTGATTAACATGCATTATATTAAAGTCAATACACGTTTGCAGAATTCGTATCCATCTGTGTGTAATCCTTCGGGAATCGCCTTGCCAATACTACGTGAAATGGGATAAAATGTGTTTACTAATAAGATAATGGGATAATTGGGAACACTCACACTACATATGACTGAATAAGCTGATTTGTATAGTAATTTAAATGTTCTAGAGAATATGTAACACAATCTTCTTACACACATTATATATATATAAAGATATAGATATATAAAGATATATATATCCCATTGCTGCTAAAGGCTCATTTAAAAAGTTGTTATGAATGCAGTTGTGCTTAATCTTACTGCGTTGAATTCAAAATTCAATTCTTTAATATTACAAAATTATGTAAATCTATCAAATATTTTGTTTCAAAATATTAAAATTGTTATGTTAAAAATTAAAAGCTTTTGCTTAAAATTTACTCTAGAAATTAATTAAAGGCAAAACAAAACAGCCATGTAATTTCGCAAACTGAGTGAGAATAATGTATTGAAAATATGCAAATTAAATGTTATTTCTATAAATAAATATTTTTTTATTCTTTATAAAAAGGAAAAGTCAACAATATTTTATTTCAAAATATTTTATTAACTAGACATTTCCCGACAAATTGCTTAAATCTTTATAGGGATATTTTTTCTATTAATGTTAAAGCATTTTGTTATTGAGATTGATTTATGAAAACGAATTCATTTAGCTCTTATTATCTAAATTTCTATTGATTTTTAACACCATTTTTGTTGCGTCAGAAGTATATTTCCCATCTTCCAATGGGAGATATGCAAAGGTAGAGTATGTTTCGTTTTAAATTTTTTTTTATATATTTCGCATTATATTACATTTATAAAATATAACTTGCAAATACTAAAATCTACAGAAAATATGAATTGGATACATTTTATATAAAAAAGTAAAGAATTTATATGTTTTACTTTCATGAAATTTCAAAAAACAAGATCCAACAAATACTGGGGCATTGCAATCTATTTAAACGTATCTTGTTCTCTTTTCATGTGCTTTTGTAGACAACAAATGGCAACGTCTATATGTTTTTTGTAAAGTTGGCCTATATTTACAAACTTTAATCTATCGTACGTTACCTGAAACAATTTTCTTTCAACTTATTAAATCTACAGGTCGTCCTTTGCATTTTACGACTTGAAAGTTCAGAAATTAGTCGTGCCATTCGATGTCGAAAATTTATTGTGTTTTGAGGTCCCGAATGTATTACACAAAAATGTACTCACAAAAAATTGGTAAACATCTTCCCGTGGACATTTAAAAATTAATGAAATCAGTGGAATATACACTTCCCATGACTTTATAAAGGATCAAATTGTTTAAAATAAATATAAATTATTTTTAAACATTTTCATCAGATTTGCATAAAAAGTTGTTAAATGTCATTCGCGTATTGAATCTATGGTACATCGTGCTATATATATATATGTCATTTTACCAAAAGTCGTTGAAAAATTAATGCATACAGAAAAACTGATCAAAATTCGTTTTCTAATGAATAAATTAGTTAACTACATTAATAAAAATATAAATTTAATTATTCGTTTTAAGTTTTATCTAAAGATCTTTGATAATCTCTTGATTCTTAACAAATTACAAATCCTAAAATCTGAATTTCAAATTTTGGATCATATTTTTCTAATTTTTCAAAATTAAAACCCGTCTTTTGAGTTTCGAGTATTTTGAAAGAAGTTTAAAATATTTTTATAATTAATACATTTAAAACACATATCTCAATTTCTGATATTAATGACACATTAATTAAAATAATTATTCCACAATATTTAAGAACTAATCATCAACTTATACAATTTGAAATTTGAGAAGTTTTGATACTTAACTTCAATATATTCACGAACTTTCTGCTGAGTATCGTTGAAATATAAGAGGCCCAAAAATTTGTTTTAATTCCCTAGATCCAGTTCTAAAAGTTGCTCGCTGGATTCTTCTAACATTTAGAATACATACTTATTCCACTGATTATAGCTAAGACTTCATTGAAATTCAGCTGAATCATGGGTAAAATATTCTCGAACGCTCTCGAATGTCTCAAGTGCTTCCTGTCTTTCGTGCACTTTCTTAATTGTAGTTGTTCAGAACAATATCGAATGAAACAAAAAGCTCGATTTCTGATAGAGCTCTACTTTCTCTTAGTAACTTTTTTACATTTTTTTATATTATATGCTAAGTATGTAAGACTTCAAAAAATAAGATTTTAATTTTTAGTTTTTTTTTTTACAATATTTTAATTTTGAACTTTCTTTTTAAAATTTTTATTCTGAGTGCTCTAGCCAAGCATGTTAATGCCGATTTTTGATTTTAATATTATTGATCACAATTAGATATTATGCTTCCTCCTAAAAATAGTATTTGTGATATTACTAAGAAATTAAATATCAATTCATATTATGAAAGGAATATCAAATGATTTATATACAATGTCTTTCGATTATGATGATAAGTATTTTATTTGTATATTAATCCGTAAACACTAATTTTACATTTTCAACTATATCAAATTAAGTTAATATTTTAATTTTAATCTTTATTTAATAATGATCTTATCTATATATATATATGTCAGATTTAATGTAATAAATCTGGCATATATATTATAATAAGTATATAATATCTCTTTTCATTTCACTTAAAAATTTAATCTACATATCATGTGTTAAATATTTTTCTTTAATATATTTTATGCAAGAAATAGTAATTTTTATATTAATTACATTTTAATCTTTTTTAAATATTTTTGTTAACAACAAAAAGATTAATAATATTTATATGATTAAAAAATTATATCTGCTCAAACTAATATCTGTTTATCACTAAAAGTTTCTAGTTAAAAGTCACAGCAGTAAAATATTTTTAACATTTCATTTTAGTGACTAATTTTATTGCGGAATGCAATCAAAAAATTATTTTTATTTATCATGATATTTTATTTTTTACGTATTAATCTGTTCTAATTATTTTAAAATTCCTTATTTAATAATTCTGTTTATTAATATTTTGATATGTCCAATAGTTTGCGAATGTATTATTCATCTCGTTACATTATTGAATTTATTCACATACACATAGAATGCAAAAATATAAATAGGTAAAATATAAAAATAGCACCAATCAAGATAAAAGTTCAAATACAAAAATATGTTTTTCTGAAAACATTATACAGTTTTCTACGATATATCTATAACTAATTTAACTTTATTTGATTTATTAATAAGGTTTAATATTCCATACAGTTAACTTACTAGATTACTTTATCCGTAATTATAATAGAATAGCATTAAAAATAGTATTTTATTAAATTCCATTTTCCATATAAATCAGTATACTTATTTAATAAATTTTTAGTAAATAAGCTTTTTAACTTATTGTTAAAAAAGTTGATCAATATATTAATGGTATAAGTTCATCATAATATATTTAAAAAATACTTATGTCAATAATTGATCAGCTACATAGTAAATAATTGATTTCAAATAAAATAAATGTTATTATGTAATAATTAGTTTAAAGAAAATAATTGGTTAAAAAATTTAATAATTGGTTTCAAAAAATATAATAATTGGTTTAAGAAATGTAATAATTTGTTAAAAAATGTAATATTTGATTAAAAAATGTAATATTTGATTAAAAAATGTAATAATTGGTTTCAAAAAACGTAAAAATTGGTTTAAAAAATGTAGTAATTGGTTATAAAAATGTAGTAATTGGTTAAAAAAATGTAATAATTTGTTAAAATAATTGTAGTTATTGTCCTAAAAATGTAATAATTGATAACTTTGAGTCGAGAAATAGTTTTTATAATTTTCTAAAATAAGACCCAGTAAATGCTTCAAAAATTTAAATAGTAGATATGTTTTAACTCAAAATGGTAAAAAGACGAATGCATGTCAATAAACATTACAAAAAAAATTCTTAGATTTTGATACACCACTAAAATATATTACTGAGCCTTATGCTTTCTAACTAACATTTATTATCCAATTCCATGAATTATGAAGTATTTCAAATATTATCTCGTGGATACTTATTAAAATAAATTTCTCATGGTCCAGTTTCCCTTTTGATACTTCTGGTAATCTATTAACATTTGATATTTTAATGTGTTGAGAAATATAAAAGGTTTTGCAAAATCCATTAATTTACCAAATAATAAAAATATGATTTATTGAAAGATTTCTATATATATATTTCTTATATTGAAAGATTTCTATATATATATATACAAAATCTATTATGCAATTAATTTATTAACTACTGTTTCAGAAAAAACATTAATTTTTTATAATTTATATTATATAATTTGTAAATTATTCTTTTTATAGTAATACGATAAACGTATCTTGTAAGTTAAAAATAAATTACCAATAGCTCTTAACTTTTATAATATCTATTTAAAAATTTTCGTAATTTTTTAATAAATAGAGCACAACATACTTACCAAATATTCAAGTTTTCAGTGTTAAATATAATAATAAATACATATATATGTACCTCAATCAAACAATTGAATCTTAAATTTACGCCATAAAATTTAAAATTATTTTTTTTATTTCCCTTATATAATCAACTATGTTTCAAACGAAATACAAATTTTTAGTTTAGATAAAATAAATAGATTTTATTTTTCATTTTCACGAAATTATAATCATAAAGTAGAACATTTCTTAGAAATTTAGAATATTTAGAAATCTTCACTTCTCTTGATATAAAATGTTGTACATGGTTTCAAATCTTAATATTTATTCAGCATAATTTTAAAAAAATCTTAAAAATTATTTTAATATGTCTAATCTTAAAATTCAAAAATTAGTTTAACATTATAAAATTATTTACTTTTACTTTCGTAATGTATCGAAAAATAAATTAATGTGTTTCTTAAAAATGTTTGATTATTAGTTAAAATATAAACTATGTCGTAATAATATGAAATACAAATCCAATGCATAATACGAGATAATAAATTTTACATTAGTTTTATTCAAACAAGTTCAAAAATTATATCATTTGCATCCATAATATAAATATGGGTTATTTTGTAAATAACTTTTTCAGAAAAAGCTACAAAATCTTCAAAAAATCTTCTTCGTAGGTACGATTTCAATTTATTTAAAACAGTAATAAGTACTTAGAATTTCTAGGATATTAAGAAACTTAAAACCATTACAAACCTAAATTTCATATTACTATATTATCATTATTATAAATTAATAATAATAATAATAATAATTGTTATAAAAACAACACCATTACCCTTTTGTAAAATTAATAAACATAAAAAATACAATTATATGTGATATTTTAGAACTCTTTAAAAGAATACGTTTAAAAATAGAACAAACTCTTCCACTCCCAAAACATTTCTTATGTAATGTTGTTATGTTACAGAACACGCAAACAAAAACAAATACTAGCCCTTTACTTGTTACATTTTCCAAAAATAAATACCACAACACATTTATTTACTAAAGCAATGGAAGAAAATAATCTTAAAATCTCATCTAATTCGAGATTGAATGATTTAAAGACATTTGCTGGGAAAATATAAAAAGGGATCTCAGACAACCTGCTTGGATGAATTTTACAAAACAGCTCGCTTTGTGCCTAGTTCATAATATTAAAAATATATTTCCCGTTGTGTACCATCCCACGCACAAAGACATCAATTTTATTCTTGCTCTCACATGCAGACATTCTATTTTTAGTGACACGGGAGTCAAAGAAAAGAATTCGAAGGTGTGTTTAGAATGAAAATAAATCAACTGTAAATGGAACACTAAACACAATCTCCTATTATATTGACAGCCATTTTAGCATTTTTGAATATTTAACAAATTGAAAACTATGTTTTCACAGTAAAATGTCTTATTCTTTTATTCTTTATTTATTAAATTAATGGAATAACTTAAGAGAATCATGAAATATTATTTTACTCTAAATATGAATAATAAAAAATGTTTATTTACTTCTCAATTAGTAATCAATTAATTTCATAAATTTAAATTTCAATAATATTATAATTTATTTTAACAATAATAATATAATATTATTTTATTATATTTAACAATAAAGTATAATAATAAATATAATAACATAATTTATTTTAATATTTTATAATGAAATATTTATTATTTTTATATAATATTTTATATAAATGATGGTAATTTTATTATTATAATTATTAGTTTAATCGTAACGACAATTATTACTTGATTTTAATATTCTTGATGAAATATCGTAGTTAAAAGAATATAAACTGAAGTAGTTTTTAAATATTTAAAGAATGAATCTGAAGTTGTTTTAAAGTATATCAATAATAAAAATAATGTTTATTTACTTCACAATTAGTAGTAAATTAATTTCATAATTTTTAAATTTCAATAATATTTTAATTTATTTTAATATTATAACTCATTTCAATAATACAATTTTATTATATTTAACAATAATAAATATATTAATATTTAACAATAATATTATAATTTATTTTAATATTTTTATTGGAATGTTTATTATTTTTATGTATTATTTTATATAAATGATGATAATTATAGTATTATTATTATTAATTGATTTTAATTTATTCATGAATTATTGTTCTTCAATAAATATAAACTGAAGTAATAATTATTTTATCAAGCAATACTATATTAATGAATATTAATAAACATTAATTAATATATATAAATTAATAGTGGCAGTTATTATTATAATTATTACTTCATAGTTTTCAGTATTAATCGTAAGGACAATTATTACTTGATTTCAATATTCTTGAAGAAATATCGTTGCTTAATAAATATAATCTGAAGTAGTTTTTAAATATTCAAAGAAGATTAATAATTATAGTAAAAATATAAAGGAATTAGGTATTTTATTTATTGAGCATAATTCTAAACATATATAAATTAAGTCAAAATTAACAATGAGTATAAATTTATAAATGCTGAATTTTTAACTATTGCAACACAATAATTAAAAATTCAGCACAATAAAATTAATTTACAAAATTATAAGAACCATAATTTTATAGAATGAATGTGGATAAAAAATTATTAATTTTTTTAATAATCCAATAGAAAAAGTACAAAAGATTTAATTTTCACTTTAGATTTTAAAACAGAATTCTTAATTCTTAAATCACAAATAGAGCCAAATGTTTATAACAATTAACTTTGCAACATGATATTTTAGTGAATTTAATACTAGAAAAGCAAAAAGTATATTTGTAATTTTAATAAACTAATGTATATAATATTCTCCTTTTTAATTGACCCTTTGAAATATTCTTTCTATCCTTTAGTAAATAAGTGTTCATAAAAGTATGAATAATTTAATGATATAGTTTACAAGAACAAATTTTAACACAACATGATCAAGTATATATTATAATTATTAATATTTGAAATAGTTTTTGTAAATAAAATTTATCTAAATTCAAAAAGTGTTTGACTTGAGATATATAAAGTTTAAATTAACTTATCTAAATAGTTGTAGTTTTAAAATATTGTAAAATTTTCAAAAATGTTGCTTATTCTATTAAGTTATTTTTTAGAATTCAGAATTAATAATACAGTATTGTACATTTATGGCAACAGATTACAAATTTATGACACATAATTAATTTTATAGTTTAACTTAATAAAAAATTCGTTTTTTCAAAAACTTCCGTTTGGAATACTTAAAATGGAGCAATTATCATAATTATAACAATATCACTTATCACATAAATTTAAACCCCAGACAGTTTTCTACAATATTTACCAATATTATCGATTTAATTTTGCAAGTACCGAGAATCAGAAGAACGGGTGATGAAGCTGAGAAAATGACACTCTCTTCTAATTCAATTATCCTGATTAGACATTTTTTGCTAGCCACAAAAAAGCAGGTACTACGTAAACATTTACCTATAAATTGACAATGTCATATTCACGTGCAAGTGATATTTGATTTATATTAACTAGAATCACGAAATTTTTATTGAAATTTTATAAACGTAATTTATATTTTGTGTATATATATATATACACATTATAAATATTTTTATATAGTCATTTTTATATATAATAATCTAATATGCAGCTTTTATATATTATTACATTTGTAATCGAAATTTGAAATTATAATTTCTGATTATTTAATAATTACGCATTCAAACTTTTATAAAAATTTCCTTTATTGTTGCGCCCAACAATTCCTAAATTTAAAAGAAAATTTATATAATAAATAATATATATATTATTATTTTAACTATTATACACACACAAGATAATTAAAAACGTAAAATTTTATTGAAAACTCGCTCTGTTAAAAACATATGATTTTAATTTAGTAAGTAATAATGTCTTATTTTGGAATATATAAATCGAATCCTTTTTAATAAATATATTGTTATATAATTTAGAGTTGTTAAACCCTATGATCAATATATAATTAGTAAAAATAAGTAAACTAACAATTTTGATGTTTAACGTCTTGTGATTTATTTTAATTTCATACAATGTAACAATAAATTTTTCAGTTATTCCTAATAAAATTTCATGTATTGTAGTATACGTGAAAGTAAATTATTATATTGTTATTTATTATTAAGTATACATATTTATTTATGCATTATTTGATATTATATATTACGATTTTTTATTCCTCGCATGTCATAGAAAAATGTGTTTGGTATAAGATAATGAAATAACTATTATACCAAAGTTATATAAAATTATACATGTTATCTCATATTATTCACATGAATATTCAATTATGACACATTAAACAATACACGTTTATTTTAAATAATTAAATTTAACCTCATAACAGGAATATTAAATTAAACTTATTAAATTTACAATAGTCGTTTTACATGAATATTCTTAAATATGCACCACACATTACTGGGGCTTAAAATGTAATGAAAATGTGTCACACATGTTATCATTGGAAAAAGTATATGTTACCTTATTAGCTACATTCTAAATTCATTGCTAAGAATATTTATTGTAAATACTCTTTTTTTCAAGAATAATTAATTTTATACAATATTAAGGAATCATAATATAAATTAGTACTTTTATTTTTACCTTATTCACATTTTTAATTTAATTGTTGTTGTTATTTAATTTTTTAAAATATATTTATTTGATTAATCCAACTATTGCTTAGGATCAATAATATAAAAAAATGTTTGTTAATAAAATATATTTAGAAATAATGTTTATGAGATTGCTTAGGTTAAAATTTATGTTAATATATTTTGAAGTAAGAAATTCTATTATATATTGTTCTTGATGATTAATTTTATCCTGTATTAAGGAATTTAATCATGATAAAAAGTATATTCTTTAGTGAACGTGTTTCCTTTTTACAAAACAACTTAGCCACCAAATTTAATTTTACGTCTATATCTTAAAATATATTTATTTGAGACAATTCTGATTTTGCATAAATAGAAAAAAAATCATGGTAACGGAGTATTGAAGTAGATTTAGGATTGACATGTGCACATATATGATGCGATAAAAAGTCATTTCTATTTCATTAAAAAGATGCAAAAATTTTTTTTCATTTTAATCCACATGAGGAAGTTGATTAAAACGATGCAATTTCATTAAAAAGATGCAAAAAAATTTTTTCATTTTAATCCACATGAGGAAGTTGATTAAAATGATGCAATTTCATTAAAAAGATGCAAAAAGTGTAAAAGTTTGATTAAAAAGATTCAATTTCATTAAAAAGATGCAAAAAGTTTGAGTACTCACACGACCATGTGATAGAGAATGGCTCTCCAGCCCCTCGGCCTCTCCAAGAAGTTGTTCACCTGAAACCGAAGTTTCCTGTAGCGCGGGTCTCTGTGACGTTGGCGAGGTTGCATTGGCTTTCCCCTCAAGCTGAGTCTGGGGTGCACTAAGCGGTTGCCCCCTCTTCGACACAAACCCCTTTTCAAGGAGAAGGGAGGGTTATTCTCCTGGGGTACATTTCCAGAAACGATGGCCGGAGAAATTGTGGCTGCTGTGTTGGCCGTCTTGCCATTCAGACCAGAATTCGGTTGTTCAATCAAGGTCAGAGGTGTTGCGTTGATTATGGACGCACTTAGCTGCTGATGTCGTGTTTCCTCTTTCTGGATCTGATGGCTCTTAGATCTCCACATGGGAATGTGTCAAAACATCCATATGAGTCGCTTGGAACACGAGTTAATCCTACTTTCACCTGAAGAACTTGTACACAGAGAAAATGAAATAGTATGAGATCTCGTGTGTTCTTGCTTACGGCACAAATATAGGCAATTCTTCTACATAAAAATGCACAGCTTTAATTGGGAAATTTTAAGTTATTCCTCAGTCTTAGTTAGTTCTGCTGTGTCAGAATGTAATAATAATAGAACATTCGAGTATATGAGCCATATTATGATATCTATATGTGGGGAAATTACCTCAATAGTTTCGCCAGCGTAATCAATAAAAAATTATAATCTTGTTGATTTATTTCAGAATAGCGGAAAAATTTTGTCTCTTATACCATCGCAATGTGAAATTTAAAGAATGCTAAATTTGAATCAAATTCTCAAGCGTGATTTTATCGTACATTAATCTGATAAATATATATTATGTCACTAAATATCACTAAACAATTTTTTTCTCTAACTGCATTAATTACAATACTTATATTAGATTGCATCTACATTTTTATATTCAGATTCTTTGGTATTCAGCTGCATTTCAAAATACAAGTTAAAACTTTTTAACTCAAAGCTGCTTTGCTAATCGAATTTCTAGAGAAATTTGCAGTGCAAAATTTATTTATTTTAATGCTAAATTTAAAATTTCTTACATTTTCTTCCTGTTAAAATAGAAGAAAGGTAGGGATTTTGTGAATATTATTAATATGCAATTTATAATATTTTATAAAATCACAGAAGTTGTTAATTTAATTTGTCTAATGTGTTTTGCTAATTGATTTGATAAGGCATCAAAAATTATGTGCAAGTATTGTGTTAAATTCAAAAATACCCTGAAACTTGTGGAAATTTACATGAAAATAATAATTTGGTCCGTCATAACCAGCAAAAAGCTCTTTCTGCAGAATAACATATGTGATATGAGATACGGCGCAATGTAAAATTGATCTAGCTAATTTAACAAGTGCTGTAGAAAATATAGATTAATATTAACCTATTTTACCAAATTATACTTAAACCTGTTGAGTTTGTACCAGAATTTATTTTAATCTACATATATTAAGTATCATAATTACTGATTTCAATACTTTGCTAAGTTTATAATATTTGAATCTTGAAAATAAATAATATGAATTTCATACTATATTTTGGACTACCATATTTTATATATTTATATAACGATGTGACTTGCTTCGAAATATTTTTTCAAACTTAGCTACATAGTTTAGATTAAATTAATTTTTGGGCTTCAGAAACTGTAAGCTCTTTCTAAATAAGTTCTCTTTTTTGTACATCAGCATAATATTATTATCATAAAATTGTTAGGTTCGTATTTGCTATCATATTAACAGCTCATAATTTTGAATGATTAAATATCTCTCTTTCGTTACCATACTTAAATTTTACTTTCTTTTAAATATAATCAACGCAACAGTAATTTTAAAATCACATTTGTTAAATGTTCTCACAAGCGTTAAACGCAAATGATATTCTACTTTACATCAAAGAGTTTCTTCTGTTGCCAATAATTTCTAAATAATAATTTAGTTCAATTCTTTAATAAAAAAAAAATCGAGCAAAACTTCATAAAAATATAACCACAAAAATTACTTGCTTCATATTATTCTATACATCCACTTGGAAAAATTAGAAAAGCAATAGAATTCTGCTCACAGGATCCGAAATCGAATAATATGACAGTAGAATTCATTATTCTTCAAAATATTCTAAGCTATATCCAACTTTTTTTCCCGAAGCAAGCGAACAAAAAATGACGAACTAAAAATAGCTCCACAACTGAATTAATTTATAGAGAATACACACACGGACTGCTTAAAACACTGATACTATTCTACTTCGCGCTAGCGACAATGACTGGCTGTCTTTTATCCACCGCTTCTTGTTCGTAAGCGCCCAGCAGATGGCATAACTGCCACTCTGCCATCTGGCGGTGGAAGTTCAAGCTGTTGCTTTCGTGTGAGAAATGATGTTGGTAGGAAAGAAGTAGTTTTTGCGGTCTGATGCTGAAGGAAGTAAGATGATGCTTTGGTTAAAAGGGATAAAAATGAAAAACGAACTGAACACCGCTAATATTTAGATGCGCGTTAAATTATTGTTTAAACTTTCTTTGACTAATGCGAAAGAATGTTTTGATGCTGAGTTGCAAATGCTTTTAAAATATGATGCACAACTTGTTTCCAAGCTATTATACTCTTAACACTTAAATTTTTTAACATCATCATTTTTAAAAATATGTTCAGCCAATTTTCTTAGAGCTATTACAAAATATATTTAGTCATTCCACGAAGAATTAAAATAAAAATAATTACTTTCTTGTTATGAATAAATAAAAGTTTTCTGAACAAAGTACTTTCATTTAGAAAAATTACTCTTTTCAAAAATTATGTTTCTGTATAACTTATTTTTATGCTTAAATAATGCCGTTCTGTATTATTTCCTCTGTTTTCCAAAACACGGCAAAAAATTTCTAGGTTATAGCCAATGTAATAATGTCTACTTTATAGTTTTACTTATATTTTAAAAGATATTCTGGAATTGCAAATGTAAATAAAAATGAAATTACATACACAAATTATTATTTAAAAAAGAATGTATCGTAGTGTAAGAAAACAATAGGGAAACAAGAATTTAACATAGAAAATACTAATAAGAATTACACAGCACAAATAAGAGTCAACAAATTCAATTCATATTACGAGAATTGTTAAATTTCAGATTTAGAATTAACGAACGCTGGTTAATTTTAAAAGTTCGTTTTGATTGTTAAATAATTTCAAAGATATTCAACAAGTCAGAAGGAATGATATTTTGACTTATTCAAACTACCAAGTCCTTGTGAAAAGTGAATATCGTTTAACTCACTATTAGTAAAATAGTATATATTAAACAGTAAACAATTACAGAATTTAATAAAATATTCGCAACTGACATATATTAATCACTCATATATAATAGCATTTGATCATTTCCTACAGAAGCATTTTTGGAATTTTATAGAAGAACTTTACTTCTGTTCTTATTTGCATTTAAATTTTCAATTATGATGATTTGCTTTACGCTGTATATTAAAACTAGGTAGAAAAAAAAACGTTAAAACTGTGTACTATTAGTAAACAATTTTTCAGAAATTGTTAAGATGATACACAACTTGTTTTCAGAAATTGTTACATAATTTTTTAGTATATCGTCAAATAGACATATAAAAATTCATATACATTTACATTATAGGAATTTCAATTTAATGAAATAATTTTATAAATAACATTAGAGATAGAAACTTTTCATGCATATAAATTTAAAAACAACTAGGTGAGAAGAAAAATAATTGAAATAATAAAAATCCTAGGGATTAAAGTAAAATACATGATTATAAGCCATGTTATTTTTAAAAACATTAATTTTTATAAACAAATAGATCATTTAAATTTTGAAAGAAATACATTTAGTTAAATATCATTTAATAAGGCAAACGCATAAAAATTTTCAAGTGTATTTTGAGAATTAACGAAAATAATATTATGAAAAATTAAAATATTTATTTTGTAAAATTTGACGAGAGACAAAAAAGTTTTTCTCGGTCTTTTTTCAAAAATGGTATATATTTTGAAAAAGTTTGAAAATAAAAAATTTTTATTACATATAAAATCTTAATTTTCGCGCAATTATAATTATTAATTGTTATTTAAACGTGAAGATTTAATAAAATAAAATTGTGCTTTCCTTGTTAATTTTTGCTTAATAATTTTTATTCGATACAATGATATAAAATATGATTAAAAACAAATTTAGTTACGTTAATAATTAGAAATTATTATAGATCATGGTAATAGAAATACTGAAGTATATTAATTACCTTGGGAAATCATTTAAGCTCTCTTAGATGGCAACTAATATTTTTCATAAAAGAAAAGATGTATTTTTTATTATGTATTATTTTATCGTAAAATTATTAACTGACAATAAATAATAAAAGATTTTTATAATACTAAATAAATATAGCATTAGTTTAAAAAATAAGTAAAAATTCAAGATATTAATCACTTGAAATATTTTTACATTTTATATATAAAGTAAGAAAAAAAATAGTATAATTTTCCATGATTCATATCTGTTTAAATAGACATTTTTTCACTTGAAATATTATGCACTGAATTTAATTTCATTATTTTTTTTTTCCTTTTCATATTTGAAAATAAATTTAAAAAATAATTTACACTTAATAAAAAAAACAGCAATATTTAAATAATTTACAAATAAAATAATCTTAAATGAAATTAAATAACGAAGACATTTGCAAACTCAAAAATAACATATGACGTATTGATTTACTAAATGAAATTATATAATTTTGTATATTCTAAAATATAAAGGAATAACATTTAGTAAGTATATGCATTTTTTGTTTTATTTTTTTTTTCTGTCTTCTGATTGTTTTAACATAGATCAGTGATTCTCAACTACTGTTCCGAGGCATTTTCGTGTGCTGACTAATACTTAAAATGTGTCGCTAAGTATTAGAAATGGTGAAAATGTGCTTTAGGTTTGGCGCGTTTTCAAAATCGCCGATGTCATGGCGAAACTTTTACCACTATTTCAAAGTGTAACTTAATTAGTGACCAATGAAAAGGCTAAAACAAAAGAGTAATTAATGAGCATGCGCAAAAAAGCGCTTCAAATTTATTAGTTGGTGAAGTAGGAAACCTAAAGCGCAATTTAACCTTAGAAATGTATATAGTAAAAATGGTTATACTTACGAGTATAGTTTGCTTAAATCAACTAAAGTACATTATAAATAAAAACTTGTTACTACAGATATGCTACATATGTTTTACATGTTATAGAAAATAAAAGTAGTTCCATTTTTGTCTTCTATAACCGTTACCACTTAAAAAATGAAATATTTGCTCCATGTGAAAAAATTTCAAATGGTCCCGGTATCTAACATTACAATTTTTATACATCTTATACGAGTGAATCTGAAATATTTTCAGTATTAACCAATGTAAAAAGAAAAATATTAATTCCACTGACGCACTGTAGGAGACGATATGAGAATAGTATTGTCATTTTTACCACCAAATGTAAATGAAATTTCTTATTAAAAGTATCCTTATTACATAGTAATTATTTCCTTAATAAACGTACTGTTGTTTTTGTTGTATATATATTATTTTATTTTACATTGAAAATATATTATCATAAACTATTTTGCACAGTGCATTATAGGTAAATGAACAACTGCTAAGCTTATCTTTTTCTTTGTGTGTCGCCAAATTTTAAAATCGTTAAAAGTGTGTCACAAAAAAAAAAAAAAAAAAAAAAAAAAAAAAGTGAGAATCACTGGCTTAGGGAATTCAAGAATTAATAAAATCTTTTCATACTCAGAAAAACGAAGATTATTGTTTTATTTATTATTTTAAAGCAAAAATTCTGCTCATAACAAATAAAGCAAAAAAAAATGTTTATGTACTCATTTTTTTTTACTAAAAAAGTAACTATTTTTGTACAAAAACAAGAAATGATAAGTATGAAATATTTTTTTAAAATTTTTACTGATAACTATTTTACAACCCCTTTTCGAAATTTTGTAATATGTTTAAAAGAAAGCTTTTTAGATTAATTTTGAAAATCCCCTGTGTATTCTTCTGGGTTCCATTTTAATGTAGCGAAAAATATTCATTAATGCAGGTAACTTGCAAAATATTAAAGTAAATATTTAAAGAACATAAAAATGTACATAGTTTAAGCAAATGTTGAAAAAATATTATATTTGAATAAAATGTAACTGTTAATTTCTTTTTTTTTTTTTTCCTTTACAATGAAATCGAATATTGTTTTGTTTTATATATCATTTAGAAAAAAACAATACCTATAAATGTTTTTCTTTTTTATTTAATTCAAGATTGATTTTCAAATGTTTGGCTAAAATAGAAGGCAAAATATATTACTTTTATAAGATTTATCTGTAAAATAAGCAAATTATTTCTTTTATAATTTTTCACTAATTATAAAATTGATACTTAAAATGACAAACATTAAAAATAATAATACAGGAGAATGGGTTTTGTAGTGATAAATGTGTTTAGCAAATATAAATAATATTAATACTACTATTTTAGCTTAAACGTATTCTATAGTTAAAACAATATGTGGCTTAATTCAAATTTTAAAGCATTAATTATATTCTTGTATAAATAATTACAACTTATCATTACTTTTAACAAATCAGTATTCATCAAATATTATAAATTATATAGCTATTTTGATATAGTAAAATATTTCGGTGGGAAATTTAAGTAATAGGTAACAATCACTATCATAAATCTTTGGCATCAATTACGTTAGAGATCAAAGATAAGAAAAATTGCTTAATAGTACCCAATAAAAGACAGAAAGAGCTAATAAAGATCATTAGAAGTTGTTTATGGACAGCAGTACACTGTCGTTTTAAAAGCTATCCAACTATAGTGGAATTAGATGATCTTGCATAGATAGTCAAAATATGGAAAGAACTTATAACTCATTCTATGCGAATACTCAACTTCTGTTATGTAACTGAATTTGAGTACCTAAGCCACCATTCAATTGAACCCTTAATTGAATTTTTAATTAATTAGCATAAATAGTCAAAATATGGAAAGAACTTATCACATATTCTACGTGAATGCTCATCTCCTATTATCTAACTGAATTTGAGTACCTAAGCCATCATTTT
>JAPDSC010125045.1:102004-120957 GCA_026290005.1 Latrodectus geometricus | reverse complement strand
TTTAACAATTCTAAGCAAGATTCGATTTTTATTTTTTAACAGATGCACACAAATTGGTGAACCAAGTATTCCAGTGAATTCCATGACACCTGTGAATTACGGAATATGATAATTTAAGTAATTCATTTATCATATTCCATAATTCATTGGAATCGTGGAATTCACTAAAATACACTACTGGTCATTAAAATTGTTACACCAGGAAGAAATGCAGATAACAAAATGATATTTATTGGACAAATATATTATACTAGAAATAAAAAGTGATTAAATTTTCAAAAAATTTGGCTGGATAGATCCTGAGAAATCAGTACCCAGAACAACCACCTCTGTGAGTAATAACAGCAGTTATACGCCTGGGCATTGAGTCAAACAGAGATTGGATTGCATGTACAGGTACAGATGCCCATGCAGCTTCAACATGATCCCACAGTTCATCAACCGTAGTGACTGGCGTTTGGTGACGAGCCAGTCGCTCGGCAACCATTGACCAGACGTTTTCTATTGGTGAAAGATTTGGAAAACGTGCTGGCCAGGGCAACAGCCGAACATGTTCCGTATCAAGGAAAGTCGGTACAATACCGGCAACATGCGGTCGGGCATTATCCTGCTGAAACGTAGGGTTTCGCAGGGCTCGAATAAAGGGTAGAGCCACGGGTCGTAACACACCAGAAATGTAACGTGCACTGTTCAAAGCACCGTCAATGCGAACAAGAGGTGACCGAGACGTGTATCCAATGGCACCCCATACCATCACGAAAGGTGATGGGCCAGTATGACGATGACGAATGCACGCTGCCAGTCTGCGTTCACCACGATGCCGCCAAACACGGATGCGACCATCATGATGCTGTACACAGAACCTGGATTCATCTGAAAAGATGACGTCTCACCTTTTGTGCGCCCAGGTTCGTCGTTGATCACACCATTGAAGGCACTCTTCTCTATGATGAAGCGTCAAGGAAAGCCGCAGCCATGGTCTCCGAGCTGAGAGCCCATGCTGCTGCAAACGTCGTCGAACTGTTCGTGCAGACACTTGTTGTCTTCCAAACGACCCCGTTTCTTGACTCACGGTTCGTGACGTGGTTGCACAATCACAATCCATTACGGCCATGCGGATAATATGCCTGTCTTCTCGGCTTCTAGTGATAGGTGGCCGTTGTGATCCCGCATGGCGTTCCGTATTACCGTCCTGAACCCATTGATTCCATATTCTGCTAAGTCATTGGATATCGACCGACGCGAGCAGCAATACTGCGATAAGATAAACCGCAATCCCGGTACGCTACAATTCGACCTTTATCAAAGTCAGAAACGAGCTAATACACTGGTACTTCTTACACAAGCAGAAACGAGCTCGTGTAAGAAGGAGCCGGTACTCCTTCTTACACGAGGAATCACAACAACTTTTCACCAGGCAACAACGTTCAAATGCAATTTGTGTATGAGGAACCGGCTGAACAATTTCCTCATTTAAACACAATGTAGGTGTCGCTACTGGCCCCTGCTTTATCTGAATGCGCTGAAAAGTTAATCATTTGCATATTACTGCACCTTCTTCCTTTCGTATAAATTTCACGTCTTTAGCATGCCGCCTTCTTGGTGTAGCAATTTTAATGGCCAGTATTGTATTATTACGAATAGTATTATTACTATTAATTAGAGATTACTATGTATTGTCTTCTTTATTAAATGTTAGGTTAATAATATTCATATTAAAAATACATAGAAATTTTCGGATATAATAATTTTAGTATTTATTGAAATTTGCTATTAAACTATATTTTCTGTTTATGCATAGCATGATTACGAAAAGAAAACGAAATGTAAATTAAAAATAATGGAAATAATTAATAAAAATAAAATTATGATGATAAAAATTAGCATTCATTAAAAAATGGAATATTTATAATAAATTTTTTCAAGCAATTCTAAAATGCATTATAAAAAAATTAATATAAGAAATGTGTTCTCTGTGAAATACTTTAAATATAAGAAATGAAAGCAACATGCAATTTCACTCTCTGATCTTATTTGTATCATTTTGTCAGTAGATATATAATGCCTTGCTTGCCAACATATAATTTCTTGCTAAAGGCACTTCTTCTCAAAAGTTTCGGTTATTCTATTTTAGTTGAAGTTGCTGAAAACGAATTGAACTCGTTTTATTATTAACTACACTTTTCTTTAAATATTCTTTATAACTTGAAAAATTTCATTTCACTTATTCAGTGGTGAAAGATTTATTTCATGGTATGGGATTCTATGTTTGTGAATATATACAATCTTTTATTTGCATGGATACCAACATCTTACCAAAGATAATTCAAATATTTGTTTTTGAAGAACTTGTTGCCAAGAAATGATTCTAATGTTTTGTGATTCAGATACATTTTTAAATTTCATACATGATTCAAATCCTGATGTAGATGTAAGTTTAAAAATACGAGCATATTTAAGTTATTCCATTAAAGTTTAGAATTTCTTTTTAAAAGAAACAATTCAAATTTTCACGAATGTGAAATCAAAATCTGAGTTTTTTTCTGAATATTTTAATTTTCATGCAAAAGTAATTGTAGTGAAATGAGAGAAAATTACATGTCATTTATTAGACACGTTTATTAAAAAAGAAAGTAAGATCATTATTTCCATATATGTAATTAAAATTCATTTGAAAGATATAAATGGAACTTAAATCTAGTACAATTGCTAGCCAATGGTTATTAATGGAATTTTTAATCTCTTAACCACAAATCTATATAAGTATTATTTGTAAGTGCGTTTGGAAATACTATACATTTTAGGTGATGTAATATCGAAATAGAGATATGACTATGTAACAAATCACATGACAATGAAGACTAGCAGGCTTAAAAAGGATAATAAAAAATTAATAATCATTTATAGAAAAATATAATTTATTCTTGAAAGGAAAATAAAAACTGTTTCTGCTTATTTTAAGACTTAATTTACATAAACATAACAGCATTAGCTATTTTATGGCCTAATTTAATTCGATTTATGTGGATACATATGCAATAATGTTCTTAAAAATTCTATCAAATTTTAAATAATTAAATTTATGTAAAGAAAGGTAACGTTTTGTTTGAATATTATAAATTTTAATTTAGTTCTTTATTAATATGACAAATATTTTAAATTGAATGCTATTGCTTTGATGAGGAAAGCATGATTATACCAAAGGAACAATAAATTTCGTGTAAAATGTTTAACTGTTATTTTTCAATATATATTTAACATAAGAACGAAATTAATTTATGTTTATAAAGAGAAAGGGAATGGTATTTTGCAATTTTTAATGATCAGGTAATTTTAAAAAATTTAAATGATTTTTAAAAAGCTCATTATCTATGAAGAAGTAATTATTAATCATAAATATTTAACACAATGTATGTAAATTTCAAACATATAATAATTTTGAAAGCAAATTTTCGATAATAAAAAGAAAGTTACTGATAATCATCGAACATAGATTGTTAAAGTACATTAATACATTGTTTATATGTACAAGTGAGATATTATGGAATTGTTTTCATAAATTGATATATAATAATTACCTGATTTTACTGGATAAACATAACTTTCGATTGAAGATATTTTGATTAAAATTTAATATGTGTTTCTACAAATAAATGAATAGCTTGTTAACAAATCTAAGATATAATCAAAGGAAAGCTGTGTATTTTATAACACAACAAGCATGTTTACATTTGAGCTATATACTTTTTTTTAAATTTTACACTGTTATAGCTTTGGAATATTAAGCCTCGATTTGTAGGTGTGCAATAATCATCTATAGATTTCTATAAAATATTAGCTTCTTAAACTGTGAATAAATATATGTATCGAAAATTCACTAACATAATTTATGTATAATTGACTTCAATTATCAAGACTCTAAATAACTGAATTACTTAAGAGTTTGTAAAACATTTTGTTACTGAGAGATTAACAAAAATATCCATTTACATATCGTTCTATCATCTTTTTAAATTCATTTCACAAAAGAATGATAAACTTTCCTAAAATGGCAAGGATATCTCAATACAAAAAGCATTCATATAGTAAATCACGGTTCATGTTGAAGAAATTTTAATGTTCAGCGAAAAGTTTCTTATTATATATTTATCGTAAGTAAAAAGAAAAAAATTAAGTACCCCATTTTTTTCACTCATTATAATTTGGGTGTTGAACAACTTCCAAGTTTAAATAACGGAGTATTTTTCCGACACTTTCCAGTAAGAAAATATACACATCTTTGAAAACATTTAGTCATACTTTCAAAGGGGCATTAGTCACTTTGCATGATCTTTATCAATCAATAGGGTATTTACTTCAAGCCTTTTGACATAAAGATGTCGAGATCTGCGCCAAGTATTTTAAGATAAAAATAGAACTTATGGATATTGAGACCATACACATTTAGTAATAACAATAATTAAAAATGTTAAGTAATTATGACACAAAATAAAATACAGTAAGGTTTAAAATTTATTTTTAAAATCAATCTAAATGATAAACTTATATTAGGTTGGTAGTGAAGAGGTAGTGAAGTTTTCATAAAAAATATCTACTTCACAGCAGAATGATTAAATTCAGAATAATCAAGTCATTTCAGTTTCATATATATTAGGTTGGGGAAAAAGAAATCCATTATTTTTACGTGAGCTTTATGTAACTTCTTTTGGATTCACTTTGTAAATAGGTTTAAAACAGCTTTCATGTAGATTTTTTGGTCTTGCGCGTTACGACTGCTGACATGCGGTTAACTTCGATCATTTTTGATATTTTATAGATATTTTCGACGATGCTGTATCCACATGTGAGGTGCATCTCTAACATAAAAATACCCGAACGGAATCGACGAAACAAAATTGAACGTAACTGGTTGTTACAGCCTTATATAGGACGATAAACACCTTTCCCAATTTTAGCCACCCGGCTATCTTTTTCGCCGTTACAAGAGAAAAAAGAAAATGTATCGAATTTTCTGTTTGTTGTCTTCCATTTTTGAAACCTTGTACTCGTAACTGAATTAATCAAACCAAAAACCGCAAGAGGATATTTTAGTGTCAAATGTCACCTTTCCAACGAACATAAATCTGAAATTGTTTGATAGATACCTCACGAGATAGCGATCACTACAGACGTCTACCGAAAACATAACCGATTACTTTTTCCCCAACCTAATATAAGTAATTATTTTTTTTTTATTTAAATTTTCATGAACATAATCTTGAATTAAATTGCAATTTATTCTTTTAAAATAAAATTTTTTAATTAAATTCTTTTTAATTATTTTGAATTTAACTTATTTATTACATTTCTAAATTTATATACAACTATAGCTTTGGAGTATTAAGCCTCAATTTGTAAATGTGCAATAGTTATTTTGAATTCAGAATGTTTTGAAACAAATAGTGATCTTTTATTAAAATAAAATTAACATTTAATAAACACTTTTACTATAAACTAGCTGAATATACCAGTTTCACTGATTTTCGCTTAAATAATTTTGGCTTTGGTTCCATCAAGGCAAAATTTGTACTCGACTGTTTGTACATGTATAGTTTGTATATGACGTAGACTTACTATATACCTACTTAGCTTAGATATTACCAGACAAAAACGTATACTTAGATTTTCGGGATATTTAAAGTTTAAATTCCACGATATTAAAAAGTTTAAATATCTGGTATATTGAAAATTTAGATATCTGGGATATTAAAAGTTTCTATAAATTTTCAACTTAAGAATAAGAACGTAAAGTTTCTAAAGTTAAACAAATTGTACACAGCAAAATAAACAGTAGCTTGTTAAAACATTGTTTTGTGTTCCAAAATGAGATTTCATTAGCTGAAAACACAAATCGAATGACGTTTACGATTCTTGAATTTTTTTTCAGTTACAAAACTGTTAGATATTGAATATTAACATTCCAATTCACTTCCAAACTGAAATTTATTATAAAAGTAATACACAATTGCTGGAAAAATAAAAAATTGTACCACAAAAGAAATAATAAATATAAATATTTATGAATTTTTTTTTGTATTGCAACTTTCTCTTTTGATATTCTCCCTTCATAGTAGAAAAGGTGTAAAATATAATAATCAAAACAATATATCAAATGAGCCTGTCTAGGGGTTAGCGTAACTGACTACAGATGGGGAGGACCTGGGTTTGAATCCCGGCTCGGGCATGGATGTACTTTCTCTTTCTCTCTCTATGTTTCTCGTCCTTTCCTCAGATGATAGATGAATGTGGTCCGCACTATAAACGGGTTTGTGGCGTGGGCGATACTACCCGTACCTCCGTGACTTGGTTCACATGTGCCCTCCGGGTAACGATAAAATGAGATGCAGTTACTGGCCTTGTTGCGGCAAATGGGCTAATGTACATACTTGCTCAAAGGTGCCCTCCATTAGAAACAAAATATATCAAATGGTCTACGACTTGGATTTGACACTCATATTACCAAAACAGACTCTGCCAAAAACAATGGTTTAAAAATACTGGACAAAAACTGAAATAGTTAATATTTAAAATTATTAATTTTTTTACGTTTCTATTGGTTATGATTGAAATTGTTATAATTCTACTCAAAGATTAAATTTATAATCAGTCTCTCTGTAATCAGGGAAAAAAAAAGGAAAAATACAATAAACTCTCGATTATGGTGAGTGCAATATTTCTTTTGTAAGCTGTATAATCTTTGAGTGGTTTGACATTTAAATCTCAGAAATCAGATTTAAATACCTAACAAAAATATGTGCTTCAGTATTAGAAATGGAAACTGTTGACCGCGAATTTCTGTAGAAATAAATTGTAAACAAATACTGTAAGCACTAAATAGTAGTCTTTTTTTCCTTAAGTGACAAATTTGTGTTCTAAAGCATACTCCTTTATTTTTCTCAGAGGTTTGCAAATTATCCGAGACAGTTTCACTGCTAATTCAGATTTTAATATATTTTCAGAAATATTTTAATAATTTTTCCTCGAAAAATTCCGGTAAAAGAAACATTTATCAAATTAGAAAGGAAAACGGTTATAAGTATTTATATATTTTTTATGCTTAATTGCATTAAAAATGCTAGAATTTAAATTTAATTTATGAGCTAGATTATTTATATGTATTTTAAAGAGCTTATTCTTCTAACAAGAGTTTTATTTTACTCACAACTTTTATAAACTAACAAATAATGGCTACAAAATTTATTGTAGGTGTGATTATTTCACATCTATAATGATAATCATTATTATGAAATAAACAAAATTTATTTTATCTGTAATGCCTAAAAAGTACTATTTTATTTTTCATTGAAAATCATCAAATAAAATAAAGAATTTGAATTCCGTTTAAAAAATTCGATTTCAAAACAATTGTAAAATCGGTATTGAACAATGTGCTTAATTTAATGAAAAAAAGTTAATGCGCGCTTCAAGCTGAAAACAATTTGTAATTTGGTTTTTTTCTATTTATTAAACAAGAAAGCTTCATAACGCAAATAGCTTTGTGCAACTATGCATGACACATAAAATAATTTCTATAACAACTTACTTCTTTTATTAAGAAGACACCATTTTACTCCTTATCTTTATTATTGTATATATTGTCATTTCGTATTTTGTTTATTTTCAGAATGAATAAGTTTATAATGAGATGAAGCACTGGACACATTATGGTGTAGTTACAAAATTATTGTTTTCTACATTCTTTACTATATAGCATTCATCAAATATTCGAATATTCATTTACACACATTGTTACACGTTTCTTAATTAACTTCTATACTACAACTTTTTACTATCAGCTTTTATAGAATTAATTTATAGCATCTGATGAAAGCAAACGTGTCTCTTTTCAGCGAAATTTGAATCTATTAGACATTTTTTCAAAATTTGAAATAAAATAATTTTTTTCCATTGAATTGCATAATATTAAAAGATTTTTTCTTTTTAGAGTGACAAAAACTTGAAAATTAATTTCTCAAAGTTTCAACACAAATATCCTCTAATTCACCTATAATTTATTTATTAATTTTAAAACTGTATAACAAATATAAACATTACCTGTGATAATATTTTATTATATTTTTACTCTTGTAATTATTTTAATTAAATTCTTATTTGATTATGTTTACCTGAGATTAAGTGATCATAATGGGTGAGTTCAAAATTAATGCGTAAAATTTGAATTTGCAATCATTTTGGCAGTAAATAATTGGAAACTCTGAAAAAAGAACAATTTGACAGCTAAGAGTTTAGGGTTAGTAATATGGGAGCATTGTCTCCGATACAACATGTTTTCATTATCGAACTTAATTTCGAAAATTTTTATTGTATTTAAAAATTAATGAAAATTTGGCAGCCGCAATTCGATAATTTTATAAAAAAATTTGATCAATATCTCGTCAATTGTGAAAAGACTGGTTGAGAATTTCAGGAAGACTGGATTAGTTGGAGATGGTAAAATTCTTGGTCGTCCAAAAACAAGACGTTTGAATATCAATATCTAAGTAGTACGCGAGAGAGTTGTTGAAAAGCCCGGAACATGAATTCGCAGTCGTTGACAAGAATTGCAAATTTCAAGTTTCAGCTTATACTCGCAAAAGATTCATGTCTCTAGGATTACAAAATTCAAATAACACAACAACTGACGCTAATGATCATAAACATCGAAGAGATTTCGTGAAATGGATTATTGAACATCAACAAGTGGGTGATGGTTTTACAAACAAAATCATCCTAAACGATGAAGCACATTTTCACCTTGCTGGTTTTACTAATCACCAAAATTACTGTGTTTGGGATTTGAAGAACCCACATATGATTGTCAAACACAAATGCACGCACAACGTGTCACTGTTTGGTACGGATTTTGGGCTGGACCATACTTCTTTGAAAAGGAGGCTGGTGAAGCAATAACTGTTACTGGTGCTCGATATCGCTACATGATAACAGTTCTTTCTGCCGAAATTCGATGCCATTGATGTGATTTCAATAAGACAGTGCCACATGCCATACAGCCAGTGAAACAATTCAATCACTGCATGAGACATTTCCTTGTCGTGTACTCTTTTATTTCACTATCAGAAAGAACCGCGATAACGTGTGATTTAACACCATTATACTTCTTCTTATGGAGTTAATTGAAGTGAAAGATTTGTGTCAACAAACGCTTAACGACATTACAAGAGAAAACTAAACGCTGTATCTGCGAATTTCAGCCACAATTAGGCAGAATGGTTTCGACAAAAGATTGCATATGGCCCAGTAAAGCCGATGAGGCCATTTACCCAATGCATTATTCCATAAATGCCGCTATCCTATATACTTTATGACTCAATGAAAATATAACAATCTAAAAACTAAAAATATTTTTATTTAATTCTAACCTTGCAGTAATTTCTGGACACCTCAATATATATACACACGCTCGAGAGACACAGTTACATCACATTTTAATGCATGAAATCTGTGACTAAACTCAATATTTGTTATTAATATGGAAAAGTTAATATTAATGATGATTTAAAGTATCTTTTCCAAATTATAATGTTTGTATTTGTACTACTTATTGTGACTGAAGAATTATATTTGTTAACACGTGATTTTATTAATACCATTAATGAATTTATCAATTAGAAATTTATCTGTTTTAGAAATCAATTGCTTAAATCGCATCCTTTAAAATGAATTTTATTGCTATTTATAAATAAGCATCATTAAATTTTCTTTAAAAATACTTTACATTTTTACCAGTTTATTAAACATATATGTTTCTGAAAATTACGTAAATGCATAAAAGATTAAAATTTTTGTATTACAAGAAATTTTGTCGAAATTTAAAACAAACTTCATTAACCATGTAACCATATACATCTCTCGGCCAAATTTTCATCTTCTCATAATACAATATCAAAATAAAAAGCTTGTTACTTCCCTAATTAAGTTTTGGTCCAAAAAGTAATTTTGTGTATCAATGATGGGAAAATAGCTCTTTGGGTGTTCTTTTTATTTGGCTGTAGTATTATTGTCATAGAAATATTAATAACATAATATATGTCATTAGAAATATTTAGATCTTATCTGTTATTTTTAGAGATTGGTTCATAGTAACAAATGAAATCTAAATACCGATAACATTTAGTTAAGCAATTGGGAAAACCTGTTATTTTTACCTTAATTGTTTTAAAAATCATGTAAAATTTGACAAAAGATTTCGTTCATGCTCATTTTAAATATATTGTTTCTTTTTTGTGCTCACTTTTTACGCATTCATGTTCACTTTTTATGTGTTGCACTTAATGAGGAATTTGAATTTTCCTGTATTATTTCAATGCATTTATTCTTAAGTTTAGAATCCTCACTAGGCCGTGGTTGCCTAGTTGGTTATGGCTTCAGTCTAACAATCGCTACGCTGAGTACGATTCCAGGCCGACTAAAGACCGTCGTTTTCACCAATGGCTCCTGTTGCACGTAAATATTTCATAATCGCAATGTTTTCATGTTCCCTTTCCGAATTAATACCTTTCGGGAGTGTTAGGAACCAGGCCTTGAGTCTTCTCTGGCTTCCTATCTTCAAATTGAAAAACCCAGATGGTGCTGCCATCTATGAGCCAAAGTCCTACTTTCACCCTCTAGGAAGAAGGGAGCAATGTTCAAAAATTGAAGACGCTCTATCTGACTTCATTCGACCAGTCTCTGATTGGCGAGCTTGGCATCGTCAAGTGACATAAGTAACAGCAAAAGAATCCGCATTTGTTCATATAAATAATTAAAGAAGAATCTTATACAATAGGTTTAAGACATTTTTAAAGGCTCATTCATAGAATTTTTTATTCCTATTACATTTGTGGTAATATTTTTAGAGATTAATGAGCCTTGACGAGAAGCTCAATTCGGCATCATATATACTAATATCCCAATTTAATAATCAACATGTATAAGATCATAGCATTATATATTTTTAAAGTCAATCATTAATAAGCTCTCATTAATGATTGGTATCATTTTCTTTTAGTACGACAAATTTTGTAAACGAGAAATGTATGTCTTAAATCTAATTTTCTGTGTATAGGCATAATTATGATTCTTTGTCGTAAGTTAGTGAGCTTCTCCTAATTAGGAATTCTTGGATTTTCCTTTAAATTTCTTTTTACTAGACAATATTACTGGTTATAAGAATCTTAATTAAGTAGGATTAGCTATTAAGAAAATTTTTAATAGTGAATAGATAGTGTCATCCCAGAAAGGTCAATAATTAATGAAAATTTATAAGCATATTTCTAAAATAAAAATTAACTAGGAAAATTTAAGAATAAAAAATATCATCTAACTAAGGAAAGTCAAGTAATTTAGTAAATTATTTGACATTTAAAATTAATCACTAAAAATATAAAATTTACATTTTATTAAATAATGAAGTATTCATATTTCAGTAAATATAATGATGTATTAAATAAGTTATGACATTTCAAAATATTTATTGAAAATAATAAAGGAGCAACATTAATAATAATTAATTATGTTCCTATTTTTGGTACCTACACAAAACAATCAAACTCAAATATGCAAACACAAAAGCAGTTCTCATAATCATAACTATAAGATATATTATATTCTTCTAAGATTATAACAGTTATTATAGCTATTTCAATAATTTTAGCGTAAATTTTTTACCTTATCATATATTTCAATTAATCTGAAATAGGCACATTCAAAACAATTCATTCAAAATAAATATTATACAAATATATATTTTTTTAATTAGGACAATATTAAAAATTCACATTAAACATCAAATAAAAATAATTAAAAATTTATTTTCTTATAATCAATAATAGAACTACAAATATTTTAAGGTAATAAAAAAGAATAAAATGTTATAAAAGTGCTAGAAATAATACATAAATGTCCTTATAAAAATGTTAACTTCTAAAAATATCCCTAATTTGAATTATAATTCAATACTAAATTAGAAATAAATACAAAAAATTTATTTATTATCACACATACATCAAAGAGTGCTCAAATTCAAAAATATTTTTTATCAACATATATTAAAATTTGAATAATCATTTATATCAATTATTTTCGGGAAATTTCTGAATGTTAGAAATGAAATAATTGTTTTATACAATTATGCAATTATTTAATTGAGAATACATGAAAAAAATTTCTACTAATGTGCATATATATATATATACACAAAGAATTTAAGCAAAAGACCCAAGTCTAAACAAACACTTCCAAACACACAATTTCATTTGGCATAGATTAAGACTTAGATTTACTTAAGTACAAATTAAGACAAAGATCTACTTAAATAAGATTATAAATTTAAAGTCTAAAAATTGCAGTATTCGTCAAAGCTTTACTTTATCCAAAAAGTAATGAGGCAGCTTTCATGATTTTTTAAAAAATAAGAAAAATTATGCTTTAGTTAGTAATGTGATTTATGCAGCCAAAAAAATATGCATAATTTATATTGAACACCAAATCAAAGAGCTATTTAATGTTATACAATATTAACCATTTGAGTGCGGAGAAGCGCTATCGCGCTTTGCTTGTTATGCGCCAAAAATGCGAAGAATTGCGATATCGCTTCTCTTGTTTTGTACCAAAGATGCGGAGACGCTGCTATTGGTTAGTATAATTTTCGCATCTATTGAGGACTGTTGAACTCATATCAATCGCAATTTTTATTCATTTTACTCAATTGTGATTTTTAATAATATAAGAATTAAAATAAAATACAGTGATAAAAAAAAGTAAAAAAATTACTACGCATTTCATTCCGCACTTTTAGCATATATATAAGAAAACTCTTCAGCACTCAAACGGTTAAAGAATCAACTCTGCTTCACAAATTAAGTCTCAAATCATGTTTAATTAAAAAAAGTTATGCGCAAACTCCATTACCAGTTACAATATGAACAGGCACTACCACTTATATTAGAAAGGTATTATCAAAATTAACCAACATTAGTTCTGCTCTATGGACCTGGTTAAAATTACAGGCTAACTAGGCATATACATAAATTCTACATATCGATAAACCAGCACTAATCAAAATACTTTAAACTTGATCTACAAATAATCATTTAAATTTTTAATGCTTAGGATTTTAATGTCTCAAGTTCTTTTATTGATTTATAAAAGCAAACCTTCATGGATTTGCAAAAGAAAGTTTTGTATGTAACATATTTAATTATATATATGCATTTTTGGAACTGTGTGCATTTTTGGAATAACACACTTCTCCATTAGAGAAAATATTCACAGAGAGCCACATGTATTCTCAAATTATTTTAAGAAAAAGATTAATGAAACAAGAATTTATATATGTTTATTGAAAGAACGAAATATTTTTTCTTAAAAAACAAACAAATAAATACCAGAGAGAGGACAAATTTAAAAAAAAATAACTAGTGAAACAATTCACGAGAGAAAGCTGCGTTCGCTAGATATAAAATCTTTAGTGTATACTTTGAAAGGAGATAGCTATAAAAGTACCTGGAGACAAAAATTTGGTAACCTTGAGACATAACACCTGGGGATACCTGGACGCCTTGGAGACATAAATTGGCTTGTGAAATTTTTATAATACATTGACAGTGGTAAAAAATTTCATAATTTTCGAAAAAGAGTGTAATCGTTTTTATAATTTTTATATAAAAATCTCTTGATATTTAAAAATTATACTTAAATTTTCACTGTTGTTCTTTATGATGTGGTTATACCAAAACGATTTTCTTAATAATAATATTTATCATTACTTTATTAGAAATGTAATATTGGTGGTTCGTTACCACACTGAGATACATAGTTGATGACAATGAAAACATATAAGCTGGATTTTTTTCCAACGCCCCGCTGTTAAAAGTTTCCACCTTTCAGCAATACAAGAGTCAGAAATGATGGCAACTTATTAAGTAAGAACCCCAGTGTGTATACCATCATTGTCCTGAAAATGGTTGAGTCTTCTTAATTTAGAAGCCTAGACCCAGCACAAAAGCCCCAGACATGGACAGTCATCCCTTAGGTATCATGTCACACGGAGGACATTGCGACCACGATATATTTAAGTTATCATAGCCACCACTATTGAACATGGTCTGTTCGGGATTAAAATTCACTACTCACCGATTATTAGAACGAAATCCCTAACCAACCATTTCACCGTGCTTTTAAACACAGAAATTTAGTCAAAAATTGCATCGAATATAAAATTATAATACGTAGAATTAAATTTTTGCATAAAAATCAGCAGTGTGACGATGATTCGAATTAGATGACGGGACTATGCTGATTTGTAAGTAGTCCTATTATATTATGCAAGTCGAGGTGATAGTTACATGGTTAATGGTCCATATAATGCTCAAAATTCCTGGTTCGTGTATTTGATTTCTACCTGGTGAGTAGCTATTTGTTAGGATTCTATTACATCTGTTAACTATATGTCCCGGTTTAATTTGTCTACGTATGCGAAAAATGCTTATACAATAAGCAATCAACAAAATGCTTTACAATAAATATTCTCTACTGAAGAGAATCATCAAATCGATGGAGAAATCTGCTTTCTACATGCTATATTATCTTAAGATCTTAGCAAATTTTTATCTTAATTTAAAGTGGCATTAATGCATAGCACTGTAGGCATAGATGTTCCCGGAATAGATATGATGTAGTCACAAAAATATAACATGATAGGTTAATGCTACTACATTGTCTGTCACCTGACAGTGAGCAAGAATTTTAAATGGAATATTTAAGAATCTAAGTCAAAAATGAGCTAGATTCAATGATTGATTGAGCTCTTTTTGTCACAGATATTTATTTCAATGATATTGAATTCTTTTTGTGCTAGATTTTTAACCTGATATTGGTCTAGATCCTTCAAGTGCTAGTGGCTCTGAATGGTTAATCTTCCAGATTTAAGTTTATGGGTTCAATTCCCATCTAGGTCTTAAGATCTTACCGACTTTTGAGATTCCCTTTAGATTGCTGTTAAATTAGTCTTTGTGTGCAAAAAATGGCTGTAAAGTAACAAATTAACTAGTAATCAAGGTATTAAAATTTGAATCTTAGAATCGGGAACATTTTTCAATGTTAATATTGTTCGTGATTCCAATAAATGTATTTTTTACACGAAATGTATTCACAAATATGAGAAATTTGTAGAATAAATTTAACTTAAATGGTCTACAATCGTTGAAATTTCAACCACTTGGCCCAATTGAGCAAATATAATTAAATCAACACAATGAATTCTTTGCGGTTGAATTATAAAAAAATCAAATTAAACTCATGGTAAAGTAAAAACAAAATACAAAATATAAGCCTCAGTACCTTTTCTTCCATTCATTTTGCATTCTGAAAATATTCTTCATTCTACGCTGCCAATTACGGAACTAGGATCCAATTCTTCTTCCTTTTTTTTTTTTTTCTTCCGGTTGTTCTTCCTCCGTCGTCTGCTAATAATACCACCGGGAGTGGATTTGAAATCCTTGCATAATGAAGTGAAAAGTAAAACAAAAAACTGTAAAAAAAAATGTTTCCACTGGGTGTTTGAAATAAAAACTGTATTATTCTCTACTTCTTTTTTTTTGTTCTTTCAAAAGTTTGGTATCTTCCAGTGATGCTAATTAGAATGTGATTTAGTATGGTCTCATTCATTTTGTAAATTTGACATCTTCACAAAAAAGAGCATTCATTCTCTTTTGACACTTTTCTGTCGACAACTGAAAGAGTGAAATGAGATTTTAATATCTTTAATGGATAGAATTTCTAAGAGCCATTAATAATAAAACCCATTTCACCATTTATAAGACCTGCTAATAATGCGGTCCAACTTAAAAAGGCAGAAGCAAATTATTAATAACCTTACCACTTTGATGTCAATCAAAATTATAAAGTTTCCGAAAATATACTTCTGGTGCGTTATGACATAAAAGAGTTTAAAATATTGAAATCTCTCATAAATGTAAGTAATTTATCTTGTTTCAGGTCATGTTTGAATTTGTTTATTTCTAAATACAAGTTAAGATTTTTATATTACAAATATCAGATATGTATGTATGTATGTAAGTACGTATAGATAGATAGATAGATAGATAGCAATAGTTTTTAAGTTTCGCAAGCTTCTTTAGTTTCCTTTTATAAACAAATCTCAGTTGCATGATTAATCACAGCCCCATGAAGTCAAGGCATACAATGTTTGTATCTGTCTTCATGACAAAGGACCCTGGTGCAAAGTATATGACCTGATTAGGTGGTCTGTTTGTTGGGCGTCGTTCTCATTATCGGAGGGTAGTGAGTTCGAATCCCGGCTTAACCGAAGATCCGTCGTGTTCATTAATGGTGACCAGGGAACGTAAAATACGTCGTGGTCGCAATGCCTTCCATGTTCTTATTCCAAATTAATACCTCTGGGGGTGTTGAGAGCCAGGTCTTGGGTCTTCTCTGGCTTCCAATATCTAAATTGGAATATTCAGATGGTGCGGTCATCTATGAGCCGAATTCGTATTTCAACCCTCATAGCTGGGATACTCTGTTCAAAAACGGAAGGTGGTCTTTCTGACTTCTTTCACCAAGTCCCAGGTGGGCAGCCTTGGCTTTCCAAGTTTCATTAGTAACAGCAACAACAGGTGGTCTATCTAATGCAAAATCCCAGAATTTAGTTCCCAAGCATACTTGGTATTTAGTTTTATAGCCCAACTGAAAAGATGAAAGACTGACTCGAACTTGCCCATCCCAAGGACAGAACCTCAAACATTTTCTTTTGCAGAGTATAGTGCTATTACCATGCCACCAGGCTTTCATTACTTTTCATACTTAATTTATATTTCTATTGATTGTATATCATATCTATTAAAATATTTTTGACCTTTAAAATCATAAAAATCAATAGTTTTAAACTGTCATAACATGGTCATATATTCTCATAAATGATGCTTATAAGAACAAAAAAAAATCATATTATTGATATTTATTGCTATGTTGAGATAAAGCTGAAAGTTTTCACTGATTTTTACGACTAGTTATAAAACTGATTAGTTTTGTACCTGCATTTGAAGATTTCTGCTACCAAATAGTTGACCCGTTTTCTTCTACAAGATACTATGAAGCTTGTTAAGCAAAGAAAGAAATTAACGCTAACTCAACCTTATATTCTCCCTTTACTTTGAAATTATTGATGCTACCTCCACTGTCTAGAAAATTAATCTGTAGAGATTTTTATCAATATTTAAATCGTTTTCCTAAATAAATTTCATCAATTTTAGTAATTTTGAGCATGAATTAATGAAACACTTTTTTGAAGAATAGTTCAGTTTCTAAGAATACAAACATAAATTAATACTTTAACAATTGATCGTAGTGAACACTAAGTACCTTGCACAAAACATTAAATTTGAAACATAACTAATGTATGTAGAATTGTAGTATAAGAGGCAACCTATCTTAGTACTTTCACATTACGTGTTCATCGGTCACGAAAGACTAATAAATGAATATTTTGGAAGCCAATATAGTATATATAAGATGATGAAATCATTATTTTACAACGTCTGAATCATTATCCATATGTAAGACAATATCATACGTACACATTGTAACAAATTGATGTATCTTTCCACATCTTGTCATACAATGAATAAAAAATAAAATTATTGACTCAGAAATATAGTTCTCATTTTATAAAATAATGAATTTATGATTTTATGAAATCACAATAATAATCCATTTGTAAAAGAAAATCATACGTATACATTGTAACATATTGATGCATGTGTCCTTTTTTCTGATCATTCAATGAATAAGAAGATTAATTTAAATATAATTCTCATTTTATAAAATCATTATTTTATGAAATCTCAATCTTAATCCACATGTAAAGAAATATTATGTGAATACATTTAAAACAAATTGATGCATAATTCCTTTTCTTGTCATTTAAGGAATAAGAGGATATAAATTTATTAACACAGAAATAAAATTGTTATTTTATAAAATCATTATTTTATGAAATCTCAATAATAATCAATATGTAAAAGAAAATTATGCGTCTACATTGTAACAAATTGATGCATGTTTCCATTTCTTGTTATTCAATGAATAAAAAGATAAATTTGTTGACTCAGAAATATAATTCTCATTTCATAAAATCAATAATTTATGATATCTCAATCATAATCCATATTATTAATGAATGTAATTAATAATATTAATATCAATATTATTAATAAATGAGTAAAAGAAAATGTTTATTGATTGATAAATACGATGCATTGTTTACATTTTAAACAACACTTGTAAAGGTAAGATTTCACACTATTTTCCTTCAATGGGGAGTTCAAATGGAATCAACTCAATTTCCGGTTTCGTATCCCCAGTTCCGTTTCTGAATTGCTTCAGCTCTTACCCTATCACTAAAATATTCACTTCTCGCTATAAATGGCGATTATTTTAAAGTAGTTCAGTCTGCAGTTTCAGTGCAAATATTTTTGAATCTGGTCTAAAATATTGGCCAGTCACTAGAAATCAAATAATGCATCTTTACGTTTAATAGGGAATCAAATTTCAATTGACATTGCAATTCGTATATATTTCCTATATTAATGAGTGGATACATTGTACTGTAATAACATTTATATGGAACTAAATACTTCTTAAAATTAATTTTTATTATATAGGTTCTTGGTAAATTTTGATAACCAATTAAAATATTTGAAAGCAATTCTCACATAATTACTAATACAGAATACAAAATACTTAAACTTTGATTCATGAAAGATTTTGTTTATAATAGACATAAAATACTAATACTGTATTCATGCTAAATATATTGTACGATAAAACATTATATTTGAAATTTTAATTTTTCCAGTAATATATATATGTAGTATTTTATGTCTATTATAAAC
>JAPDSC010125045.1:79437-101904 GCA_026290005.1 Latrodectus geometricus | reverse complement strand
ATATATATATATATATATATATATATATATATATATTTCAGTTTTCATTACTTTTTAATAGCTAACTGGAAAGTTTTTTTTTACTATATTTGTCTTTTCTAATTGAATGTTCCAAGCTCAATTGAACTTTTCCTACAATTTAGATCCTATTAAATTCTACAGATATCTGTTCAATATCAAAATGAAAGCAATATCGGTAAATGCCATCAAACTGTAGAAATGAAACAGCAATTTTCTATCAAAGTAAGAGTTTGATTGAAATCACTCTTACAAAAGCTAAAATTGCGAAGTTGGTTATTATAGTTTAAGAGACTTTTTGTTTTTTTATATTTTCCCGAACTCGATTACTTCTCAATGGGGAGTATTCGTGCTTAATTTATTTTGGGGATAGCGATGAAACACACAGCTTGTGCAGCACACTCAAAAAAAAAAGTAATTTTAGCTCTCAAAAATAAGTATCCTTACTATTATGGTTATCATAGTGTAATCAATTTTATTTTACATTTAATTTGACAGTTCATTTTTAGCATATTTTAGAAGAATTTGAGAATATTTTTTGATTTTTAATAGTCATTTTTGTCACAATTCTTATTATAAATGCTTTCACAAGCAACTTAATAATTATTTTATTGAAGACAATTAAGCTACAAAAGTCCTTAAAAATAAATGAGAACTATGTTATACTTATAATTAAAAATGTGTTTGAAAGCTTCTTATATATATATATATATCTTTTGAGGAAATTAATTTTTAAAACGTCAATGGCTTATGTGCTGATTTTTGAGTACGTAATGTTTTTTAAATTAATTTTTTAAAAAAAAAGTGAGAATATTTTAATACAATTTATAAATTATACATGCTATACTATAAAAATATATTTCATAATGATAAGGCAAAAAAGTCCACAGATTCGAATCAAAAAGTGAAAAAATAAGTACTTCTAAAATCTCTATATGGGGCACTTTAAACTTACGTATAGCAATCATAAGTGTGTACCATGTAGGCAAAAATATTCTATCTCATTCCATAAATAAGTCAAACTGTGTCTCGAATGATTAGCTTTTTGTTCTTCCTGTCAACAGATCATGTGTTCAAAGTTCGATTCCTATATTAAGTGACTTGTTGATATCGAATCTACTTAAAGCTTAGTTTATTGTCAAGTTAGGCTTAACAGGCAAAGAATTAACTTAACCCCTTAAGGCATTTGCCCGTGTCTGACACGGGCGAATGTCATTGCCACATGCTTATCTCACACGGGCGCTTTTGTTATTTCTAATGCCCGTCTCAGACCCGTTCCAGTAAAACTAGATATGCTAAATTATATGGCATCTATATTAATATTAAATTATAATTAAACTTTTAACATAGATAGCATATGGATAATTTTTGGAAGTTCTTTCTAAAAAAACTCGTGCTTTAAGGGGTTAAAGCGACAAGCAAAAAACCACTCCATAATTATACATCATCTCCGATTTCACTGACAGTTCATATTAAGTGAATCAATTTCATTGTGTATTTATATTATCTAATATGTATTTATTCATTTTACATACACTGATTAATTACATTATATCAACTTCAATATTTTTCTTTTAAAAATTAATATAGATCATTCACAATTGTAATTAAACCAATAACATTTATATATATGCCGCATTATTGTTAAGAAGTCATTCGATTCTTCAAAATTTAATTCCAGAATAAAAATAAAGACAAACACTTGTTGATTTTGTGTTTTCCATTGTACTCTTTCTCATTATGACATCACTCTTGTTTCACAGAATAAAAAATATCATGTGAACATAGCTCATAAATATTCATAGCAAAGTAGCCACAAGAGCCAGACATAACACGTCTGGCAGGGAAAAGCTGAAATTTTAAGCGACATATTTTTGTAATCGTATCATTCAGTTTATTACGGAAGCATGCTTAAAAATTCTTGATAAACGTTTTATTTTTTAACTGAACGTAAAATTGATAAACGTTTTATTTTTTGGAATTTATATAAATATTGTTTAATAATTAAAAAATACGAGCGAATAAAAATACTCTAGTTAAATAGGAAAAAGGAGGACAAGCATCAATTATAAAAAATTTAATTAAGATTAACGTTATAAAATAAAAATGTTGATGGTGAAAGATTGATATTTTTCTTTACTCTAAAATTACTATGAATATTTATCAGGATAATTTATTTATTTTAAAATGTAAAAAAAAAAAAAATTGTCAAGTTTCTAATTATATTTTCAAGATCGCAATTTTTTTAAAAAAACAAACTATCTGTTGATTTCTTCTTTAATTAAACAAAATAAAAATGTATTTTATTAAAATATTTATGTTATACAAAATCTATAATTATCTTCTATCATATCACTGAAGTAATAATGTTACTAAGTGTCTGAATACTTGAGAAACTTTTTTTTATCATATTTTATTTGTTCAGAATTTATTAAGTATTCCTTAATAAAAATACATAGGAATAAAAATACTCTAATAAGCTAGGAAAAATGAAGAGAAACATAATAATAATAAAAGTAATAATAAGTAAAACAGTAACACAATAATAATAAATTTTTTATAGAGACGAATATAATAAAATAAAAATGGCAATAGTAAAACTTTATGTTTTCCTTAAAATCTAAAATTACATTGAATTCTCATCCGGATAATTAATTTATTTTGAAGGGGAAAAATCATAGATATGTTATTCTAATTATGATTTCGAGAATACAATTTTTTGAAAAAACTTCAATAGATTTTACTTTAATTAGACCAAATATTAATTTTATCCAAATATTGAAAACCTATAAAGGCCTCTTAAGCTCGTTCATATACTTAACTTAATAATGTTATTTTGTGTAATATAATTAAGTTAGAAAAATGAAACATGTACAATATTAGTTTACATATATTAATTTGAAGAAAAATAATCCATTATTTTTACGTTTATTTTATGTAACTTGTTTCGGATTCGCTTTGTAAAAATGTTTTTAGGTTCTGGGCAAAACTAAAATTGCTAATATGGAAACAACTTCGATATTTTTTTTAATATTTTATCAACCTCTTCGACGATATTGCAACAATTCTAGATGATTCTTTAACAACAAAAATTCCTAAACGGAATCGAAGAAACCAAAACTGACCGCAATTAGCTGCAGTAATATCTAGACTATGAACACACCTATCTCAGTTATACTCACCTGTCTTGCAATTTCGTCATTATAAAATGTATCGAGTTTTCTGTTTGTCGTCTTCCATTCTTAACATCTTGTAATATCAAACATAAAATAGCAAAAGAATTTTTTAGTTTGCAATATCACCTTTCGAAAGAGAATAAAGCTAGAATTTGATCGATACTTCACGATATATGGATCACTACAGACATCTACCGAAAAAAATAATGGATTACTTATACTCCAAACTTATGTATAGAATACAAATCCTATAATGGTCTCCTAAGCTCTTTCATATCCCCAATTAATGATATTATTATTTTATTTAATATCATTAACTTATTGGTATGAAAGAGCTTACTGACCATCATAGGTTTGTATTCTATATATATTCATTATAAGATTGTATTTCTTTCTTATCACTAACTTAATGCTATTATTTAGTACAATAACATTCAGTTATGGATATGAAAAAGCTCAGGAGAGCTTTTATATTCTATATTTATTCATTATGAGATTGTATATCTTTCATATCAATAAATTTATGATATTATTTAGTGCCTATATCCATGAGAAATTCGTCAAATGTTGATATATTTTATTTTTTCAAAATCTATATAGCTATTCTTAAATATTTAAAAGATAAGAGCAAATAAGTATATTGTAAAAGTGGAATAAAGAAAACCATCAGTAATAATAAAAGTATTTTTAAAAGAAATAAAATAAAAATGCTTTTGAAAAATTTATATTTCTCTTAAATGTAAGATTATGTTCATTTCTCGTTTTCAGGGAAATTCATTTTTTTAAAATAAAATCAAATGATTGTAAACATGTGTTTCACAAATAATATTTCCCGAAATTAAGAATTTTAATGTTTTCCATTTTAATAAAGCAAACTATAAAACGTATTTTATTAAATGATTTGTGTTATACAAAATCAATAATCATTTCGATACAATGATATACACAAATGAAATGACACTTACATTCTATATATTCCATACAGCAAAAAACAGTAATTTTAAATTGAAACTTTCCTTCATTCATACTCATAAATTTTTATAAAAATGACAGACTTATACATTATTCAATTTTACGCTACGAAAATTCCACACTTTATTAATTGAATTTATGTTTTAATAAAAAGTTTTTTTTAACTAAATTATATGCAAAATTCCTTAATATACTTACATTCACTTATAAATTTTGCTATTATAGAAATTTCGTATCTAATATAAGTATTCCTCATATACACTTTTGCAACAAAAGTTTCACATTCTTTGGAAGTATTTTTTTACATAGATTTTAATCTATTTTTAAGTCAATTCCTTTTTATTTTCAATCTATCCAGGTTATCCTGAATCCCTCAATATATCCATATTATTGATTTAGCTTGTTTACAAATAATTTAGCATTAGTAGTTTTTCGTTCAAAAAATTTATAACTAAAAAGTATGCCACCACTTATCAAATTTTTCCTTTTTTTTTATTTTTTTTTAAAGTTTTGGAATTTATTTTTAAATGTATGGTTATCTCTGGTACCTGTTTTTTTCTTAAATTTAATTTGTAAGTTTCAGTAGAATTAGACTTGTAAAATATATGTACAGAGAGACTAACCAATACGTTCATAATCGTTCTCATTTCTTCGCAATCGTAAACCTATATTTGTATCGATTTTTAAATTTAATTCAGTGTCCCCTGAGGTATATCTCTTTTAAATATATAGATATATGTTTTTTGAAGGGAAATTTGAAAAATGTATTAAACTAGTATGCAATGAAATCATTTTGTGCTAACAATATCCTAAATATATTATCAGTCGAAATGAAAAAAATTGTTTTTATGGTGTGGCGTATGTTCGTGATGTTGACTTTTATACCAGGAGGCAATTTTAATGATAAATAACATTTATTTCTTACATCAAGGAACAAAGAATTTTAGGAGGACTTAAATAGCGGGTCCTCTTAGATTAATATTCTGAAAATAATCGTTCTGTGTTCGGTTCAAATCTCACTGGGAGAATATATAAACCGCACCTACAAAGTGTGCTCATTGGTCAAGTACATTTTATGAATTTAATATTATTGGCAGAGAAATGAGATAAACAAGATTTTAGTTTTACTTCCCAATTTTATATTACTTCGTGAATTAAAGTGTTTTGTGAATTGTTTCATAAAAAAGGTGTGATGAGCAATCTTAATCGGAAACAAAAATCTCTCATAATATATTGAAATCAAATTCTTCAAGAATTTTTAGAAACCCTTAAAACTTAATAATCCATTATTTTATCCCGTACGTATCTAGATACTATTTGTTTCACAGTTTTTAAGTACAGAAAATAAGAAAAAAAGAACATTTTATATTTGATTACTATAAATCTTCTTTTTCTTCAAATTATAAAAAATTGAGCTAATATCATGTATTATGTCAAGGAAAAAAATTAAAAACACATTTTATTTAATATATATATTTATATACATATTAAATTTTATTATGTTAAATATTTAATATATATATATATATAAATAGATAGATATATGTTAGTATAGGTATATAATCTATTTTTAAGCTATATATTTTTTGCATTTTTTTCAAAAGCACCTTCATACCAATGTCAGTAGACAAAATATTTTAATGAAAGTATAGCTAATATCACCATTTTATCATAACTACAGCTTTAGCAATATTTTGATAAAATATTAAGAAAAATTGTGAGTAAAGAAAACACCATCTATCGGCAGAAAATGATACTAAGTGTGTGAAAAGAAGTTATTTGTAAAAAGAGAATAAATTCTGTAATTTGGATAATGACATTAAATTACCAAACAGCTTTATTGTTTTGATTTTTTTTGTTGTGACTTTAAACATTGAAACATCACAGAAAATTTTTTAAAAAACTCAATTTCTCAAAAATATTCGCTTTGGATTGCAATTTTAGACAAAATAAATCTCGGATACAGCAAAACATTTTACAAATAATTAGACACAAATTACATTTTGGGATATTAAAATTTAAATTTTATATGTTATAAGTATAGATAAAAATTTGTGTATTTTTAATTTATTGTTCATATTTTTTGGGGGAATGCATTTAAATTTCCTAGTTTAGATATAAAATGTACTTATAAATAATGTATTTTATAGTTTTCTAGTACAAATAATGCATGCATATTTTCTTTTTATTTTCAAAAATGTAAAAATATTTTACTACATATTTGTAACGGGATGGCAACAATGTATTTTTGTTCGTCAAAAATAAAAACAGATAACAGAGGGAAGAGTGATTTTGTTGTGAATGGATGTGTCTCCTAGATTTGTTTGTTTTGTATAACTTTTTCAATATTTTGGGCTTACCAATGTTGACGTGTGTTTATAACGCCTTAAATATTAAAATTAATTATGAAATTTAAAGAAATTAAATGAATGCTCTTTTTTTTAAGTCATAGAGTAATTTTTATCTGTACCAAGCACAATATTATCAAAGTTAAAACATTCATGAATAATGTTTTTTCTCACACATTTTTTTCCCACTCAAGAAATTCTTGTCTGCTTGCCTTAAAGAATAATTTCTTTTTCCATTGGAGGTAAATGATAAATATTTTCATTACCTCCGTTCGTCGAAGAAACATCATTATTAGCTTTATTGTGTAAATACTTAGATCAGTAGTAAATACTTCTGATCACAAGAAAATCCCATTTCACTCTATTGCCTTAAAAACTGCAATGGGAATAAGAGCAATTTGTTTGCAATATGTTAAATTAAAAAACGCAAATATTGGTGTTAAATTTGTCACAAATTTTTATGTTATGTGTTACAAGCTTATAATAGAAAGTCTAAACACTAAAATTACATTATAAATATAAAAAAAATATCATCTAGATAATATACATTCAAATTAAATCCATCTTCACTATTCTATTTTCGTTATTGACGAAAGGAGTTCTATACCCTTTATAAAGTTTAATATAATTCTTAAAATATAAAATTACAATGTTTCTAAAATAAAGGAGATAAAGAATTTTTAATAAAAGAAAAAAACTAATTCTCAGTTATTCATATTACAATTAAATTATAAACTGATACACAAACATCTTTTAAATCTTTCATATAAGATTGATAAAAATACACTTCATTCGCAGCTAAAGATAAAAATATTTCTTAAATATTAATTAATAATAAAATATGCGATATCATAGTCAGATGTATAAAATATTTCAAAACAAAATTGATTTTATTTTAAATTAATTTCGATACAGCATTCTCATAAGTTTCATTGAAATTTTTTTATGTATTTCAGTCCTTCCAATTTATTTTTTAAACTTACAATCATCAGAAAAATCTGAAATTAAAAATATTACAAGCTCTGAAAATGAGGAAGTATTTTACATGCTACGTAAAAAAATGTCCATTATAATATTACTTTATTTGAATTTCATAGATAACTATAATATTTGTTCTGTATGCAAAACACATATAATTCTCCATCTCTTAGTTTTGTTGAGTTAGAAGATATATATAATATGTAGATATATATATCATATATATTAACATACCTTACATATCTCTTTTAATATTACTTATATAATCCCTACATTAAATTTATAAAACTTTATTTAAAAGGAATTTAATATTGGTTTTGAAAGAAATCTTTATAAAGATTCACGATAATTAACGAAGCATTTTAAGCATTTATAAAATTAGCTAAATATATGGAACATTATCTATTTGTACATCGATGATATTTGTAGATATGAATCTAAATATTATATAAACTTTTTGATTCAGCTATAATGCTAAAATAATTCATTGGCCAAAATTTCAAACACAATTTAAAATGCAGAAAAATTCTCATTCATTATATGTTTTAAATATTATGATGTTTTGAAATATAATTATATAGTTTATTTTAAAATTTATTGTATTAATTTTAAAAAATAAAATTTCTTTTTATTATTTAAAATATTAATAGAGGCAACTAAAAATTAAATAATGGATTCCTCAGGTTTTGTTATTTTGGTGTATAATGCAATTAAAAAATATAATTTTCAAACAAAATAAAAAAATATTCGAATTGTTATTTTTTTTCATACATGCCTCAGAATTTTAGAATATAAAAAAAACATTACTGAATATACTGTTCATTCTATTTGAAAATAATTTAAACTCTATTTTTTCCTAAAATAAGGATTATATTTTTATATTTTTCCTGAAAAGAAAATTTCTTTAATTTGAAATGATGTGTAAAATAAAATAACAGTATGGATTTAGCAACAATTCATGAAATTAAATGTAAACACACACGTTTATGTTACAATATTTAAATTTATTATTTTTAATATAAATATTTCTATTTTATAAATTTTAAATTCATCGTGAAATTTAATGTTATTTCCCAGAATTAAATATCCGAAATTTCAACTTATATAAATCATATTCATTGCACATTTAAATACTTACATATAAATGTATTATTAAAAGAGTAAATTAAACTATTATGTATAATATGATATATTTTATTTACATTATATTATGTAAATAAGAGTTGTTTTACTTTTCTGCTAAATATTTCTAAAATTATTATTATTAGCATTAAATTATTTCTTTTGTCTCTTATTACATATTCAAAAATTATTTTTATCTTTCAACATTTAAACTATTGTATGAACAATAAATAATATATGTTTTGTTTATTAACACAAAAATAAAATAAAAAAACATTACACAGCTTTTTTCTTATTAGTAATGTATATTTTTAGAAAGGAAATCAATAATTGTTATTTTTTTAAACATCTTCAATACTTTCTTAGCAAGCAAGTAGTCAGTTTAAGTTTTATGCATTTAGATAAATGCGCATGATTTAAGAAATAAGTAATTAGCTATAAAATATGAACTCTTTTTTGGATTTTTTACTTCAAGGCTAATTGAATTTTATACGCAATAAATAATGATTAATATATAAAATTATTTCAATGCATGTAATACATTACAGGGAAAGTTTTTATTCATTAATTGTTGAAAATTAGGAATGAACTTGTAATAGGTTTAAAATAATTCCAATTAGTCTAATTTTTTTCTTAAATATTATAAAAGAAGTAACATTTTTCCATTTAAGAATTTTATAATTATTGATTTGATTATTGTAAAATGTTTATTAACAATATAGTATTTATAACATATATAATATTTAGATTAAATTAAAATATGACTTAGATTAAGTTAAATATTATAAATCGTTTTATTTCTAGGTCAAAGAGGTGTTTTGTTAACTAATAGTAAGATTAAAATATAACTATTTCTATAGTTATCAGAACAAGAGAAGGTGTCAAATAAATAAACTAAATGTATCTGTTTCAATATGTTCCAACTGAATAAAGATTCGCTTTGGTTGGAATAGATAATGCGAAAATAGTGTAAAAGTTAATTTTAAAAGTGAGCATAAATCATTTGCAGTATTATTTTTAAGAAAGATATAATATAAAAATGCATTCGTATACAATATTTTTACTAATTGAATTTTATATGTTGTTGTTTCTGATGACACTTAGCAACGCCCATTCCGGCCGTCCGAGACTAGCCGAATGAAGTCAGAGAGAGAGCGTCTTCCGTTTTTTAATAGAGCACCCTCATACGAAGGTGGAAGTACGACTTTTGGCTCATAGATGGCAGTACCACCTGAATCTTCCAAATTAGAGATTGAAACCACTGAAGACCCAAAGCCCGGCTTTAACCACCCCCAGAGGTATTAATTTGTAATCAGAACTTGGAGGACATTGGGACCTGACATATTTTACGTGCCCCAGTCGTCATTAATGAACACTACGGATCTTCGGCTAATACGGGATTCCAACTTACCACTTTTATGTAACGAGAACTATGCCCTGACCAGCCAGGCCACCACGACCCCATATAATAAGTAACATTGGTATTATTTTTGAATGATACTGATTTCTTCTCTAATCAGTTTAGTAATGGCGAAAAGAAATTTTGCATGTGATGATAAGCGAATCACGTAGTGCTTTTCAAAGACACTAACTGTAGAAATCATTTCGCCTCCAGAATTTTATACATTTTGATTCAACTTTAGAAAAGTCAATTTGAAAGTTTCAGCTAGTCATTGCTTCATCCCATATGTCTACCAGCCAGGCCACCGCGACCTCGAGGGATAAATGTACATTTTGTTAGGAAATATATCTTCTAGGCAACTATAAAAATTTTTTTATAACTACACTTTAAACAATGTAATACTATACCATCGGAAAAGCAATGTTTAAATTAAAATATGAATTTATTTACTAATGAATCTAATTTTCAAATTATATAGCTTCCTTTTTATCGTTTATTCATAAATACATTGATTACAAGTTTATTGTTAATTACAACCAAAACCTCTTTTTGGTCTTCTATTTCCTCAATCATAAATGTATGAGCAATAAAAATTTAAACACTAATTGCTTTAAATATTTATTTGAAGCAATTAATATTTTATTTTATAATTTTATTTTTGAAATAAATGACTTAACCATATAATAGAACAAAAAAGTCATTTAAAAAAATCCTTAATAATCGTTTTAAATTTACGTACTTTGCAGTGAAGTTCTTTTATCATTATTAGCTGAGTTATTAGATTTTATAGACTGCTTTATTTATAAAGATTTCTTTCAAATGAAATTCAAGGATTAAAACTAAGCTTACTCTTTATTAGTTTCTATTTCTAACATAGTTTTAAAAAACTTTAATTTTTCTAATTATAAAATCTGTTTTTACTCTAATTAATTTCCTTTTAAGGATGAGAAACCTTATGAAAATTTGATCCTAAGATCTTTTAAAAAGGCTTATTTTTAATGCCAGCCCTTTCTTTTTGAGATTAATGATATTTATTGTAATTATTTCCTTTTAAACAATGCTTTTTACTACCTTGTTAAGTGTATTTCGCTTCCTGGTCAATAACTATATGGCTCTTTGGCCTTATTTATTTTTATATGATGCAAATTATTTTTCTAAATGAATTAATTTGATAATTTTATTCTTAATTTTAATTATTATATTAACGTTTTCATATTATTTTTATTAATGTAATTTTTCGAAGCCCTAGTTTCATATAAGAAAATACAGAAATGAAAGTAATTAATTTTTACTATGTATTAAAAAACTACCGATATACCTTATTTCCAATCCAATTCTACTTAAAACTCACTTGTATAAATGTAAAATAAATATCAATAATTGTCTAATTTTTAACTTAACTTTTTCTGTTTATGTTTGTATTTAATAAGAAATGCATTTTTCTAATAACATCGTACTCTGTTTCCTGTTAATATAATACTTATTTACGAAATTAAATTTAGAATTATATTTTATATTTTTGAAGTTTTCTTTAAAACATGAACATTTATTTTCAATTTAGTTTAAATGAAATAATTTAATTTCTGCTTTTCAATTTAAAATTTAGCTAATATAGCATTCCTTTTGTATAAATTGTTTATTATTTTGTTATAACTAAGCAAAGCAGCATGATCTTAGTTCAAATATAATTTTTAAATAAAATATTTATTTCTGTATCAAGATATATTTATGCGTTAATTTCAACAATGGAGAAATTTTGTTTTTTAATTCTCCATTTATTACGCAAAGAAAATTATCACATTTTAATCCGGAATATATCCCAATTTAATTTTGTATTAAATTCCATGAAATTTGTTGGCATCTATATGTAAGATCTTCTATAAATGTTTCAGATAAATGTAAAATATTGAAATTTTCTCCCATTTCAAACTTATTCTTTATTTTTAAAGATACGCTTATAATTTAGTAGTAATTGTAAAAAATGACTATTCAGTTAATTTAGTTAATATTTAATTATAAGATATTCATCTTATAATTTGGAAACATCACATTTATATACACTGCTCAAAACAATGAGAGGAATTAGCAATCGGAGAGGACTTCATTTTAATGGACGATAACTGCAGGCCACATCGAGCTAAACTAGTGGAGGATTTTCTTTTTGAGGAAGAAATCGTACTAATGGAATAGCCAGAGTGTTCTCCAGACATGAATCCAATAGAGCATGTTTGGGACGCTCTAGGAAGACGAGTTGCTGGCCACCAACCACCCCCACAAACTGTCCAAGAACTGGAAAGAGCTCTTATGGAAGCAAAGGTGTTCAACGTTGCTCGCCGTCCATGGAAACCATACCCCCTACTGAAAATGATTTCCTTTGAAGAAAACACCTTTTCTTATTCTATTTTTCTCATGTGCCCAAATTGTGTTTTTTTCCTTTTGTACACAAATCCTCAATAAAATGCATTTTCTTTTTTTGCCAAAAATGTGTAATTTATTCTCGTATAACCGACTATGTCTGTCAACCATGTATCAATCAGCTAAAAAATTTCCCAGCCACAAGATCCACCTAAAATCACAATATCCTTTAATTATTTTTAGCAGTATATAAAGATGTATTTACGCATTAATTTTCAACATTGATGAAATTTTGTTATTTAATGGCAACTATTACCCTAAGAAAACATTTTAATCCGGAATACCTCAATTTAATTTTGCATTAAATTCCATGAAATTTGTTGGCATCCATGTGTAAGATCTTCTATAAATGTTTCGGATAAATATAGATGTTTATTGAAATTTCTCGAAAATATTTTCTCCCATTTTAAACTTATTATTTCATTTTAAAGATTATCTTATAATTTTGAAGTAATAGTAAAAAAAACCAAATAATCAGTTAGTTTAGTTGAAATTTAATTATATGACATTCATCTTATAATTTGGAAGCATCACATTTATATAAATACAAATATCAATTTAAATATCATAATCAATATTTTCAGCAGTTCTTATAATAAGTAAATATTCATGAAAGCATAATTTACCAGACATTTATGCATGATTTTTGCGGGGACACTTCCAATTATTATTAAATGTGAATTGCTCAATTCTAACATAGAGAAAAATTAAATATTCATGAAAGCATAATTTACCAGACATTTATGCGTGATTTTTGTTGGGACATTTTCAATTATTGTTAAATGTGAATTGCTCGATTCCAACATAGAAAAAAATTAAATATTCATTAAATCATAATTTATCAGACATTTATGTATGATTTTTGCTGGGACACTTTCAATTATTGTTAAATGTGAATTGCTCAATTATAACATAGAGAAAAATTAAATATTCATGAAAGCATAATTTATCAGATATTTATTCCTTTGCAAAAAAATAAAAGTAAGAAATTATTATCTCACTTTTTGGTGATTTCATGAAATTTGAACTGCTTGTAGAGGAAATTTTACTGTTGGATGTTATATCTGATTTAACAGAACTCCCTCTACCGAAAGGTTTCGGTTCCATTTTCTGCTTGTTGTTTCAAGAGATTTTTGCTGGGATTTTTTTCTTTCCTTCTCAGTGTTTCCTCCAATCACTTTTTCAAACAGACTTTCCAACCACTTTATTTCCCTTGTTCAACAAAGGAAGATTCATTTCATGTTTTTGTGAACATACTATCTCAAAATGGGGATTTCTTATACATTTTTAAACCCTAATCCAATTTTTAAAGTAAATTGGAAACGTTCACTTGAAATATTTCTTGACAAAAATTGTAAAATTGATGATATGTGTAGTTTAAGATTTATTTAAGAAAAACTGGTTTTATATACACTCACTTAACTTTAACAAAAAACATTTCTTATTTTTCCTTAAAAGGTAAAAAAAATGTTTTGTAATGCTTAGTAAAATGTTTACTTGCATAACCAGTCGACTAACCTACTTTTTTTTATTTATTTAAGCTTTGTCTATTCAGAATGATTTGATCAGAATATTTTTATAAATTATAAGTATGATTCTACCATAAACGGGTAACGAATCCATGATTACTTGAAGTGTTGTGAAATCATGGAATTTAAATAATTATAAATCTTTAAATACTCTAGTTGTATACTCTGTAACCCAATAATGCATTTAAGTTAAAATAAACATCTGTTTTTTGTGTGCTTATTTAAAAAAAAGAGAAACTTCAGTTAATTTCTAGTTATTTCTATGCTGAACTAATAATTGAATTTCTGGTTGTAACCTGTGTTTTTATGTATCAACAAAACGTCTGTTTTAGGATCAAAGAGTTATCTTTTTTCAGTGTTATCAACATTAATTTTGGGATTTATGAAAACACAAATAAATAATTTTATTTGACAAAATTCCTGTAGCCTATTTACATTATATTACTAACATTCACATGTCTGTGATTATATTATAATCATATTATACATTGAAGACTATATTTAAAGTTGGGAAATATCTTCTATGAAGTGCTCTGAAACATATGGTCATAATTAATAATATTCACAATGAATAATATTCAGAGGTATTTTTTCTCATTTTCATTCATTTATCAAGAGAAAATAATTTTTCCTGAATATGCAAATTTCAATTCTTTTTCTAAAAAAAATAAATTAAGAATAACATTTAAAATAACGTTCAAAATTATTTAAAGATAAAGATAATAAATAAAAAGAATACTTTGAAAATATAACACTGTAAAAGAAATAAAATTATACTTATATAAGTCAAAGAACTTAAATCCAATTTAAGAAAACAGAAAATTATGATGTTTAAGGATATTTTGTAATTAAAACTGCCGCAGTATAGCATTCATGGTTTGAAATATTAAAGAAAAGTTACCCATTTTTGTTTTAGATTACCATATCAAATTTTTTACAGGTTTCATATGTACATGAGAATCAAAAAGGAATACAACCAAAAAAACAATTATGATATTATAAGTATTTAATTTAGAATTTAAATTATTTCTGAATTTATATATATATATATATATATATATATGTGTGTGTGTGTGTGTGTGTGTGTGTGTGTGTGTGTGTGTGTGTGTGTGTGTGTGTGTGTGTGTGTGTGTGTGTGTGTGTGTGCGTGCGCGCGCGCTTTATAATAACCCCAAACTTGCTAAATGAATGGTTGGTGTTAAAAAATTATAAATTATATTTGTAAACTTATTTTTGTCAAACTATATGGCATCAATGTTTTGCAAGTAAACGGTTTTTTATTTATTTATTGTATTTTCATGATTACTGATGTATATTTTGCAAGCTACAAAACTGTATTATAATCATGCTATAAATTATGATTTTTTAAGTGTTATCTAAATGTATTTTTTCTGATATTTGTTAGATGTTTTTATATTTTTACTGATTAAAGTGATTATTATATTTTATTACAATTATTTTCTTCTTGATGGTTAATAATGCACTAAACGTGTTCTTAATGTATTTATATAAATAAAATATGCCCAGAAAATTATAAATAAATCTAATCTCCTACGCATATTTGTTCCTTTTTGATGTGCTCTGGTAGATTATTTATTAATAGATTTTATCTGATCATTTATCAAATTCTGCTCAAAATGTACGAGTGCCAATGAATTATGAAGCATTATTCAACATTTATTTGACATGTGCAATAAATTATCTGATCAAAATAATTCGTAAATGTTTTCTTTGAAGATTTATAAATATAATGAATTGTTTCTTTTTCAATAGAATTTATAAAGGTTGATTAAAAAAATTGTGTGAAATACGGTGTTGACATTATAATTATTCAAAAGTTTTACATCCATTAAGATTTATTTTTGTTGAATTCCTTTATTTTTTATTGTATCAATAATTTTGTCAATAGTAACAATAACAATGTATGTCAGCTTAAGCATATATATATATATATATATATATATATATATATATATATATATATATATATATATATATATATATATATATATATATATTAGGTTGGAGAAAAAGAAATCCATTATTTTTGCGTGAATTTTTTGTGACTTCTTTCAGATTCGCTTTGTAAAAAGGTTTAAAACAGTTTTCATGTAGATTTTTAGGTCTTGTGCGAAGCTACGACTGCTGACATGCTGTCAAGTTTGATAATTTTTGATATTTTATAAACATTCTCGACGATGTTGTATCCATGCGAGGTGCATCTTTAGTATCCAAATACCAAAACGGAATCGACGAAACCAAAAGTATTCGTAACTGGTTGTTACAGTCATATATAGGACGATAAACACCTTTCACAATTTTAGCCAGCTGGTTAGCATTTTCGCCACTATAAAAGAAAAGCTAAAATGTATTGAATTTTCTGTTTGTTGTCTTCTATTTTTAAAACCTTGTACTCATAACTGAATTAATCAAACAAAAAACCGCAAGAAAAAATTTTAGTGTCAAATGTCACCTTTCCAATGAGCATAAATTTGAAATTGTTTGATAGATACCTCACGAGATAGCGATCAGTACAGACGTCTACCGAAAAAATACTAGATAACTTTTCCCCCAACCTAATATAAATATATATATATATATATATATATATATATATATGAAATAATTTCATCGCAATAAATGTATTCACTTTTTTTTTAATTATATTCTTTTTTTAAATATTGTATATGCATGCTAGCATGCTAAATATTTTATATTATATTTGTTGCTATATTTTATTATTATTAACAATATACATTTATTGTTAATTTTAGCAAAAGACAATATAATTAAGTCTGTGGCTAAAAATATTTAATAGCAATAAAACTATTCTACTTTTATTTCGTTTTATTTTAAATAAAATATAACTTTATCATATTTTGTGCAATATATTCATTGCATTTTATTGTTTACTCAAGACAATCTGATTTACTGCATTAATTTTTAATTTCTGTATTATAATACCGAATATAAATAAGCATTATTGTAAAATCAATTTTTATTGCAATGTGATGAATTTCCTTTATTTCTTCATTGTAATGTTGGATTTAATTTATATCTGGTTAGATTTACTTTATTTCCAGTTGAATTATTTACTGCTGAGCTTTAAAATTTCAAGGCTTTAATTCCCAATTGATTATTTAACTCTATAAGTTCAAAGCCTTAAATTATCGTCTAAATTCTCTTATGTATTAATATAATACTTTAATGTCTAGTATCATAAGTTTAGGTTCAAGATATGACATAAATTTTACTTTTGACTGTTTATTATGTGGCACTGGAAAATCTTCAATGACTTCCTAAGGTATTAGGTTTTAAACATTTAATAATTTTCTTACATCGTAAAGACAATTATTTCTATTTATGTTAACACTAATTTTGACTATAAAATTTTGTTCAAAAAGATTGGAAATTTATTCAAAAAGATTGAAACATTAGTAAATAAATAAATTTAATTCAAATTATTGACTAATTGGACTGAAAATTTATCTAAGTTCATCTAATATTTTCTTATTTGTATTTTCATTTTTTTCACTGTCTCAGTTCCAAAATTTCTACCAAAATTTTAATTACAGATTTTTAGTCATGTCTATTGAATATTCTACCAATTTTAGCAGAAAACATATTTTTTATGAAATATTTTTTTATTTATAATTCAATCTCTAAAATTTTATATATTAGATTTTTTATTTATTACTTTATTTTATTTATAAAATATTTATTAATTCATTTATTTAATTAAAATTTAAAATTTCATTTTATATTTCCGAACCTATTTAAATTCCGTTATGTGCATGATTGCTTAAGAAACGTATACTTTACTCAGTTGATCCTAGTCGTAGTCGATTGCTTGTTTATAAAATACTTTTTACAGCAAATATTTTTTAAATAAATTTGTGTTTGCTTTACATATACTCACAAGTAAATCTAGAAAAAAAAAACTCATACGAAAGAAAAAAAGCTAATTTAATTTCTAAATTTAAATCAAATTATATTTATTCTTTAAATTAATAACAAAATCTTCTTTCTTTGCATTAGATGACTTAAAAATATTGTTCTCAAGATTGTTTGCTAGCAAACTAAAATTTTCTGTAAATTAAATTCATGAAAAACATACGAACACCTTGAATTGGATAACTTTGACAGATTTAGAATACTGCATCATTCTTTTAAACTATTTTCAAAGAATGAAAAAATCGGAACTAATGTTTTATTCATATATATTTAATCCTCTTTTTTTTTTCAACGATACGGAGTGAAAAGATATACATAAATGTGTTTTGTAAAATATCATAAAAGAGATTTTATGATGTATTAGTGAAAATTATTTGAAATAATGTTTTAAAAACGTAAATTCCTTAGTAAAACTATGAAATATGTATACACACATATATATTCAAAAATTTCAGGAGACTATATAGAAAACTATTTTGAGAAACATTTAAAAAACGAGAATTTTTTAACTGTCAAATTTAAGAAATACATCTTAAAGTAAGATAAGCTTTGTGTTCGACAAATTTATTGCCTAACATGATGGATTGGCTCATGTTTGTCCCAGTTTTAAAAAAATAAAAATTCATATGAAATTTAAATTTTGTTTCTGATGCCAAGTTTCGTGCTTCAAAGTTTCAACTTTGCAGAAAAAATGTTTTTCTGTATATGAAATATTTCTATTTACAGCATCGGTGAAAATGAATATATTCTTATCTGTTATGATCAGTTTTGTACATGCAGTATGTCCTTGGAGAAAAGAACTGAAATATTGCATATAACCTATTTTTTCATACGCATTAATTAAGCTATTATGTTAGTATAACGAATTAAAATTAATTAATATGAATTTATAATATATATATATATATATATATATATATATATATATATATACAGTTTTTCAATTATCGGGTTGTAGTCATTAATAAGTAAGAGTACACTTACAGAATATTTGACTTACAGAACATTGCATTTGATGTGCCCCAGTTGCCTTTAATCAAATCTATGGATCTTTTGTTTTTATTAGGGATTTGAACTCACAATCATCTGATTGGAAGAACATTATATATGTAAATATTCTTCGAAGGGGTATTTATTGTTTACTCTGTAGAATTTTTAAGCAAAAATGAAATCAAATCTTCTTAGTCTTATCGCTTAATGGGAAAGAGCATGTTTTTATTTTTATAGTATTTTTCAATATTTTCTTACTTTCATCATAGTTTTCTTATTTTTTGCTTCCATTTTTATCATTCTAATTGTTTTTTCTTATTTTCTAAATGATTCATCTTGTTCGTAAATCTTTTTTAATTTGAGCATCTTAAGTAACATTATTTATTAATTTTTCTTGATAAATATTTCAAAAGGATTTTTAATTGGTATTTATTTAATTTCATTATTATTTAGTTTAGTATTATTTGCGCACATACATAATTTTTATGTAAAATTCTTTACCCATTCCTGGAAATTCTTTAAATTACATCTGAGACTTGCCATTTAATGAAAAATCTGTTTTCTAAGAGAATTACAATAAATGATATTAGAAGATATACAATGAGGAGAAAAATTCTAGCCTAAATTCTTTATATGGGAAGAAAAAATGCAAAACTAGATTAAATCTAAGCTAAATATTAATACCTCAAATACTTAATCACAATTTTGTGAAATGAATTTAATTCATCTAAATATGAATCTCAAAATCCTTATAGAAAAATGAAAATATTCTATAGGGAATAGACTAGGTTAAGTCTAAGCTAAATATTAATGCCTTAAACAATCACAATTTTGTGAAATGAATTTAACTGTCATGAAACACAAAATCCTTATAAAGAAAGCAAAAAATACAAATCTAGATAATATCTAAGCTAAATATTAATCTCTCAAGTAAACGAATTACAAATTTATGAAATAAATTTAATTCTCATGAGATATAGCTTTGTAAAACCTGAAAATAGGCTACGTACATTTTAGGAATTGTTCATGGAGGAGAGATATAAGGACTTGGTAGAAATATTGTACATCACACAAACCCATTAACATTAAATAACAAAAAATTCATATAGTTTATGTAAGTTTATTTTTTGAAAATGAGAGTAATATCTATAATAAATAAATCTGATTTTTTTATGTTAAATGAACATAAAATCTAATGTCATCCAATTTTAGAAAGATAAATTTTTCGTTAGGTATAAAAATTTTACGCCTTGATAAATTATTAAGAATTTTTTTAATAACATTTTAAAGGGGTTTTCAGTTGAATTTCATATTTAATTTCAACATATTAAGAATTATTCTCTCAGTTAAATATCTTGACCCATTGTAATATGTATTTTTGAAATACTCTTTCAATCAAAAGAAATTTTTATGAATTTCTCAAAGAATTTCATGTTTAATTTTAGAATAGAAAGCATTATTCTCCCAGTTAAATCCTTTTACTCATTGTAATATGCAGTTTTGAAAGAAAATCTTCTTGAAATTATATTTTATTTCAGAATATTAAGAATTATTCTCTGTTAAATAGTTTGACCCCTTGTAATACGTAGTTTTGAAAGAGAATCTTTAATAGAGTGCTAAAATCTTCTAAAAAAAGACTCAACATGACATATTTAATGTATAACAACTACCACTCATTTTAAATAGATATCGTTAGTATAAATGAAATAATTTTTAAAAGTTATTGTTTACGCTATGATGAAGTATTTTTGCATTACTCAGATATAATTCTAGATATAATTTTGTTATTGCATATTTTAAGTTATTTCTAAATAATTAATATAAAAACAAATGTAAATATAAAAATAGGAAATACTGCATATTTAATGTATAATAACTCCCACTCATTTTAACAGTAAATTGTTAGTTTAAAAGAGAGAATTATTAACAGTTTGTTATAACACTATGATGAGGCATTTGTGTGTTACTCAGATATTAAATTCCAGACGGAATTTTGTTATTATATATTTTTCTCTGCTTTTATTTCTATGCTTATAAATATTATTGTATAGATAAAAATAGAAGATACCGCATATTTAATATATAATAACTCCCACTCACTTTAACTATATATTGTTAGTATAAATTATCAAAAGTTATTGTTTATACTATAATGAAGTATTTGTGCATTACTCAGATATAATTCCAGATATAATTTTGTTATTGTATATTTTACATTATTTTTTAGCTTATAAATACAAATGTAAATATAAAAATTAAAAATACTGCATATTTAATGTATAATAACTCCCACTCACTTTAACTGTAGATTGTTAGAATAACTGAGAGAATTATTAACAATTTGTTATAACACTATGATGAGGCATTTGTGTATTACTCAGATATAATTCCAGTTGCAGTTTTGTTACTGTATATTTTAAATTATTTCTAAGCTTATAAATATAAATATAAAAACAGAAAATACCACTTATTTAATGTATGATAATTCTCACTCACTTTAACTCTATATATCGTTAGTATAAATTATTAAAAGTTATTGTTTACACTACGATGAAGTATTTGTGCATTACTCAGATATAATTCCAGATATATTTTGGTTATTGTATATTTTACATTATTTCTAAGCTTATAAATATAAATATAAAAATAAGGAGCATAGCAAATTGAAATTAAAAAATTCACCAACATTTATTGATTAATGTGCGCGACAAAATAGTAAATTTGGCATCATGATAAGTTATAAATTATTTTTAACATCCTTACAGCATCGCATTTACTGAGCAGAAGACTAATTCTATAGTTTTTCTTCCTTCCAAAAAAAAACAGAAATTTCCTGAAAATAACTCTTCCATTTTATGTTTTTTTCTTCAAAAACTATTTCCATTTTTTGGCGAAAAAATATTTAATCAGAAAAATTGTGATTATCTCGATATTTTCTCCGGGGCAAAAAATTATTGATAATTAAAGAGCAGTGAAAAATATTTTTCTAATAGTTCTAACATATGATATTTCCTAAAAAAAGGGATAAGCTGATAAAGAAATATAAGTTAAAAAAAATAAACAATAAAATACACAGAAAATGAAACGTGCTTGTATTAAAGCATAAAACTTTCCTGTTTTATATCCAATTTTTGCAGTCGTTTTTTTTTTTTTTTTTTTTTTTTTTTATCATTCAATAAAAAGTTTTGTTAAGAATTATTACCTTTTTGCAACTTTTAATAAGTACTTAAAATCTTTTGAAAAGTAATTTGTGATTAGAAAGTGTGCCATATTTTCGTTTTTTTTCATTTTTTCCCCTCTTTTAACTATTTTAAAGAAAACTAGATTTAAATTTTAGAAACAATTAGAATATATTTTGTATTAAATATGTTTCTGTAGGAGAGTGAATAAATCTCGCAAAACGCATTTACTTCACATATTCAGATGATAAAGTAAAATATAATTAGTGGAATGAGTTAATGTATCTTTTAAAGTAAAATATAATTATTGGAATGAATTAATGTATCTTTTAAAATAATGAAAAACTTGAAAAAAGATAAAAAAAATTTAAGAAAATATAGATC
>JAPDSC010125045.1:64040-79037 GCA_026290005.1 Latrodectus geometricus | reverse complement strand
CGTGTGTGTGTGTGTGTGTGTGTGTGTGTGTGTGTGTGTGTGTGTGTTAAATTTTACAGATGAACATACTTCATCGTTTATTTAATAACATTCTAGTAAGTTTTAAATCAGTATGTGCCTTAAATTGTCTTTTGAATCATGTTTGAAAACTTCAATGTATATTTACAAATTACGAAAAAATTTTTAATACATATTGTTGGACAATTAATTCTTACATTCCAAAATTGACGAATCATTTTCATCTATAATTGTCAAAGTTATTATAAATTATTTGGTCTGTACGTGTAGCTTGCTTTATATATTTACTTTTATATTTACTGTTATAAGATGATGTAATGAGTGTATGTGTAAATGTGTTATCTTTAAAGGTAATTAAGTATTAAAAAATGCATTAAATTAAGGTAGTATTAATATATGTTTAGTAAAAAATTTTGTACGAACCTTATCTTTTTATATATTCATGATAATGTTTCGAGAAGATGCAAAATATAAGAAGAAATAGCTCTCATAAATTTCAAAAAGCCAGAGTGATGTTTAATTTAAATGATGTAATAAATATTTTTGAACTATGTCAAAGAGTAATTTTAAAAATAAAGAATAATTTTAAATTAGTAAGCAAAAATATGGAAGATCATCAGTCTAAAATTTACATTTTTTTTAACTTGCTTAAAGTTATAAGTGTTTAATTAATTGTATTTTTAAGATAACATTTAAGTGATTTAGAATGCGTGAAATATATGATAGTAATTATTCTGCGTTTTAGGTATTTTAATAACTAGATGAATCTTGTTAATGAGAGATTCTGATTTTCGTATGTTTCTCAAGTTTAATTAAAAGTATTTAATAACATAAAAAGTTTAGTACATGTAAATAATTGTTCACATTAAAATAATTTATGGATATAAGTTCTTTTCATGTATTTTTAAATGCAGAATCACCTACACATAAAAAGCATTAAACTATCATTTTGTGCCTGTAGTAATACTACAGAAAAATTATATTTAAATATATTTTATGATAGAACTAAATAAACATGATGTACGGTACTTTCAGTAGCATGCTATTCAATTTTGATTAGAGTTTAAAATGTACCCAACTTAATGTGTTAATAAATTTTACTGGTAGCGCTATTTTGCATAAGTAAATATTTTATATGTTTCACAAAATACTTCAAAAGAAAACACTAAGTAATCAAAAACAAATTTTGAGTTTGGCTTAGCATTAAGCTTTACTTATTTTATCATTATCCATTCATTTAATTAAAAATTACTCATTTTTTAAAATGCATAAGATGGAATATCTGTGCAATCAATCTTTTTAATGGATAATAGGAGCACTTAAAAATTTCTGGTAAGTACGATTTTATATGTTAACATCAATATTTAAATAAAATTATCATTTTGTCTATTTTTCGGCTTGAAAACCTACATTATTTTATGAAACGTAATTAATTATGAATTTCCTAAGTGCCTGAATAAATTTTCAAGAGCAAAAGAGAATTTAATGCTAATGAATATAGATTTCTAAAACAAATTTTTATATGAATTTTATGACCAGTAGTAAAAGAAGAAAATAATCTTATTTTAACGGCTTAAGTAAAACACCATTTTTTTAAAATGTATTTTTAGTGTAACGTACTATTTAATAAATTGTATTACACTACTATAAATATTTTTTTTTAAAGTGACATGTCTTTTATTTGATATGTATATTAATACTTTATTTCAAAAATATAAAATGTATGTAAAGACTTCTATATTTTTACGTTGATATACCAGTTAAATTTAACATGAATTTAACCAGCATAATTCAAATCATTCATAAAAATACAATATAATTATACCGGTTAAATTTACTTTGATGGTGGAATTATGTTTTTTATGTAATATGTTTAATAAACAACTTATAGCCAGTAATTTTCAAAATATTGTTGCCAAACAAGTGTAATGAGTTCACAATATTTTTCTTAACATATTATATATATATATATATATATATATATATATAGCACAAGAAAGTCCTAAGGAGAGAAACGTGAATATGGATTAAATAAGATGAAACTTGAAGAGGAATAAAAATCAAATAGAAGAGCAAGAAGAAACCATACAATTCAAAGCAAATAAGACAAGATCAAAATAAATTCTTTTCCTATAGAGAAAAGGCATAGGCACCACGTCTTCAACAGTAAGGAGATGGTCAACTATATAAATAGAATTTCTTTACTAATGTTGGGTGGTCCGAAACGTTAATGCTGATTTTCAGTAGTTAGAGAGAAAGACCTGACTTTACTTATAACAATTATTTTAAACAAATAACATGTATATATATTCTAAAAGTGATGGCTTTAGCCATATTTAGAAAACTGTTTGGTTACGATTCGTAAATTTTTATCAGTTTTGTACGTCTTAGTAAATGGTGGAAAATAAAGTGCATTAAAAGCATTTAATGCTTTTGTTTTTCCAAAAGAGTAAAAATGCCACACAGGTGGCAAATAAGATATGCGTGTTTATGGTGAGGATGCTGGAGGTTGTTGGATGAAGGATTTCCCTTAATGGGAAAATTTTCGACTCTTTAGTTGAGATTAAAACCCATTTGGAAACATTTTTTGCCGAGAAATCTGAGAGCTTCTGGCAGGACGGAATTCTCAAGCTGCACGAAAGATGGACGAAGATTGTGGAGCAGAATAGTACCTATATAATTCAATAAATGTATACCAATATTTAAATTAGCTGTGTTTAGAATTGTTCTAAAATATTGGCACGAACTTTCAGGACAACCCATTATATTTAATTTATTTGATCATATTTAATTAAATTTTGATATATTTCCATTAAAATAGACAGTAGCATGAAGATTTTGAGACATTTCTCCTACATGCTTCTCAGAAAAAAGTTTCTAATTTGCATAGTTCACCATCTCCCTCCTGATGATGACATAGCTCCTATGTCTTTTCCTTCTTTGTTTCGAACTGTATAGTTTCTTCTTACTCTTGTATTTGCTTTTCAACTCATATCTTAATATCATTATTGTTATATATATATATATATATATATATATATATATATTGTTGCTGTTGTTTTGTCCAATCCTTCAGGATATAGAGGTAGCTGGATCAAATACATGAGACAATTAACCCTAGCAAAGTCCAGTACCAGAAGTGGACTCGTATTGTCATCTCCCAAAGCTAACCCCAAATAATCAGGGGAAGCTGGCAACAGGACACACTTTGAACAAGCCTGGAAAACATTTCGGCCAAATTCGTAGGTGATGTATTTCAAATGCTCACTGAGTAATCTAAACACAGCCGTTTGATCAATTCTGTCTTCGTCAAATTCCAAAGCCACTTGGACTTTTCTTACTAATGCCTGGGATGGTCGGGAAGGGCCATCCCGATTTGTTTGTCCTTTATTTTCATTAAAGATTAAATATCTTGATATGTGAGTACATAATCACAGTGGCCGCAATCTCAAAGCAGCCTCTTTTGACCATGAAATCCCTTATTTCATTTCCAGGGACGTTAACATGAGACGGGATCCAAGAATATAGAGATTATATTCAGCTATGGTTTTGAGCTTATCCATTATGCGAATACTCATGAGCATATATATATATATATATATATATATATATATATATATATATATAATTTATTTTTATTATATATGTATATACATATATTCTCAAACCTAGAAATAAGTCATAAATTACAAAGTTATTGTTCAAACAACTTGAGAAAAAGAAGAAAGGAAATCTCTGAAAATTGCTTATTTACTCAGAAGGAAGCTCCAAAATGGCCATTAGCTCTTGAAACACATGATGTAAGGCAGCCAACTTTTTGGTAAAGAATTGTTGGATAAAACCTTGAGAGCTGAGCCTCAAGGCTGAAAATAGTAAACACAAAAGAAAAAAGGACAGTTGTGAAGTTTTGAAAATTTTTTCAAGGGAAATATAACTTTAGAAACACAAAATATTTGTCTAAAGTTTTAAAGTACCTCATTTGGGATACATATTTATTTTAAAATAAATAAACTTGTGTATAAGTAAAGAGAATTTTAACAAATATGATTATAGTAAATAGTTAACTTTTTAGTTTAGAAGATTCAGATTTCGTTATATAATTATTCATATAAAAAACCTTTTTTCTTAATATATAAATAGAGTTATCATGCATAATAAACTTATATGATTAACCTGATTTCTGTATATGCAGTTTCACATTTTTAAATCTAAATTACATTAAATACTGTTTTCAAATGAGAAACATTTTGTGCTAAAATTGGGTACAAGTAAATTTAGAATCAAATAAAATTAATAATTTAACTCCAAGGCACAAATGCATCTAAAATATTATTTCTTTTAAAAAATTTAGAAAAGTTTTCAAAGCTTCTTTTTAATAAGCAATAAAATTTTATTTTATAGAATTTCTTTGACACTTTTTTAATAATAAATAATAAAATAAAAGGATAAATATTAGAAGAAATATAATGATAAATGAATAAAATAAACAAACTCAGATTTATATCACATTTTCTATTTTTATTTACCAGTTTTTTTTAAAAAATAACAAAAGGTTAAATGGTTAAATATAATTAATTGTTTGGATATCGCTAACAATATTTCTGTATTCTTAAAGTAAAATTAAGAGAGTTTGGGCTGTGTAAAAATCCTACATACACACACACATACACATATATATATATATATATATTATTGTTGTCATTATTTTTATTATTAAATTAATAATTAATATTTAAATTCCATATTTAAAATTTTTATTTTTTTTCCATAAATCTAGAATTTTCAAGAAACAAAAACTCTTTTCATTTTTTATAAACATACAAGAGTTCTGAAGGTTTAATAAAGCAATATTAAATTTGGAATAAGTCTTAATACAGTTTTCTTTTTAATTTTTATAACTACATTTTCAGTATATTATTAAAATTGTTCTCACATGTTTTTTTTACAATAATAAAGCTTTTTATTAACAACATCTTTCTGCATTAATATTCATTTCATACGGTTAATATTTATCGTAATTATAAAAATTAGTAGATATTAAAAAGGTTGCACTGAAAACTATTGCACAGAAAAATTTTAAATTTTTCTGTTTAAAATATTATTTTTTCTGTTATCTAAATTTATTAATATGTTTGATAAAACATATTAATGTTTTATCTATAGATAGTAATTTTAAAGGGTGTTTATAAGAGAACCATTTCTACAATCTTATTTGTTACTTTTAACAATATTTGTTTCCAAAAATATCTACTCGATATTTTTTGAAACGAATGATTCACTGAAAATAATTTGCATTTTTTTTATATAAAATCTTTATATTTTTTTATTTTCAGTTTAAGTAATTTGAATGAAAGATAAATTAACTTTCAAATAATCATCTCCTATTTTAAACCATTATTATTGATACTAATGTGGTTTCGCTATGAAGCTTATATGAATATTATTTTTTATCAATAATAGCAATTTCACGTCCTAAATCTTTAAAATATTTAGTTGAAATTTATGCAATATGACTTTTTGTAAATATGTAAAGATTATTTGTTAATCTGTGTGGTTATACAAGTAACACTAGATGAAATATGCTATGTTATATAATATGGAATTCTTTATCTTTAATTATTTAAATATAATAGATGAATTAACAGAATCATTTAAATATTTAATAACATAGTCATAAAATTAAATAGAAGAAGATTTACATACAGTGAGAAATCGCTTAAAGTATATTAGATAATTAATGATTTAATGTTTGAATATAATAGAGGAATTAACAGAATAATTTAAATATCCAATAATATAGTCATTGTGAATATAATATACAAGAAGATTTACATACATTGAGAAATCGCTAAAAGTATATTAGATAACTAATGCTTTATTCATTGAATATAATATGTGAATTATCAGAATAATTTAAATATTCAATAAGATAGTTACGGAATGATATGCAAGAATATTTACATACATCGAGAAATTATTTAGAATATATATTAGATGAGTAACTTTTTTAACTTTCGTATTTTAATAATCCATCCTCTGTTCTCCATAAAAAATATATTCTTTATAAATTGATATAGTATTTCAAATTTATTTCAATCAAATCTTTTAAAGGACAAAAGCTTGTATATTACTCAAAAGAAGTTTTAAATTTATACATTAATTTCTGCAGTACATGCTATAAAAAGCTTGTTTCGTTTTAATGAACAATAGTATGAAAACTAGAGAATGGCCCTAAGGACCAGAAATAAATTGCAAAGAAGAAAAGAAAAACCTACCGCTGAAAAGTTTTCAGATATTTTTTCAAAACAAATATTCAAACACAAAGAGTGTTTTTCAAGTACCCCAGTTGGAAAAAATATTTCTTTCAGGGTGAAGAATTTCTTACTCAAACTTCTATATTTCTAATGACAAATATTATTTTAATGATTTGATTTTTCTTATTATGCAACTTGTTTTTATTTCCTGGGAATACTGTTTAAAATACGGAACTGTAAATTTAAGAAATTATTTTGAATTCAATAAATAGAGGCGCTGAAGTGGAAAATGCAATATAAATATGAAATTGATGATAATACTTTTTGCATAATTGAGTTATGGAGTTCAACCATTTTTTATAGAAAAATTAATATTTTCGGAATACTTAGATACAAAATGAAGAAAATGATCCAATGATAAAATGAAATATAACGATAAGATTGGAATTATTAAAGCAAAATGAAGCTCCTGATGAAATTAGACAGCATATATGACTTTTGTTACAGTATTGTCATTAAGATTTTCTAAACATTTCGTAAAAAAAATCTTGTTCTAAGTTTCTGCAACACACCATTGTTATCTGCAACACACCATTGTAACAAACTATATCTTATTAAAGAGATGTTGTCAAACAGGGGGATTTTCTTTTAAAAAAATCAATTTAAAATTGTAGAAATATGTTGTTGCAAATTTTATACAGATTTTTAAGAAAACGTATGGTAAACGAAACTAATTTTAATATTTTTTCTAAAAAGAATAATTTCTTAAGTTTTGCATTTTTTATTTTCTTACTGCAAATTGTCGAATTCAAATAAGTGACAAATACTGAATATTGATATTTTTATAATTATAGTTCTGTATAAATGCAAACAGCTTTTTATTGAAACATAGATGCGTAAGCTTTTTGATAAATTTATGAAAAGCTTAGTTTTAATAAAATGTCATTAGTATACATTTTTATGTATGGATATACATTACTTCTCTTCAATTTATTAAATGTAAGCATTTCTTAACAATAATAAATATATATTGAAGTGATTTGTTAAAAACCTTTATATTAAAACAATCCTTCCAACTTCTGAGTAATATCTGAGTTAAAATATTCTCCTCGTCGTTTTATGAATATAAACAAAGAAAAAAGCAAACCAAGTCAATGGAATGCTAGTTTGTTGTTTCGTTATTCAATAGTGTTTATGTTTGGGCTAGAATTTATAAGTACGAAGTTCATAAAATAATAAAATGTTTTTCTTTTCAGTTCCATTGCTTAAGAACTCCAATGCAAAACCAAATGCCTACTTTATATTCTGTTATGTATTACTTTTGAACACCAAGTAATTTACAATATTCTAAACTATGAAACATTGATTGCTCTGTTTCTTTTATCAAACATTAATAAGGAAGTAAATTACATATTGATTACTACAATATAAATTCAAGCTAGCGAAACATTTATTGTGTATCTTTTAATTTTAAGAATTTGATTATGACACTAATAAATATTTTTTTCAGCAAATTCCTATTTCTTTAAGCATTTTCAGAGTTATAGATATCTCCTATGCATTTACATATATTCTAACATAAAATTCGACAATACTTTTAAATTTAAAATTACTAATAATATTTCCTATAAAATGTAATTTAATTAACATTAAATTGCTTAAAATTAGCAAAACAAAATGTTTAATGAAACATTAATCTTCAAAAGCATTATAAAAATAAATTTAAAAATAAATTTTTATGTATTTAATAAACTATTCTCTCATTTCATCATTAATTTTATATTATCACGACTTTTTGTTTTGAATTAAATAACAAACAACTATGATATGAAATTAAAATCAGAAAAATTATTTCATTTATTAAAGAGGTACTTATAATTAATTCGAATGAAATATATTTCAAGCGTGAGAAACATTCTCTAGCTGCAAACGTATTATAATTTAATGAAATAAATAGCTCTTTATTTAAAATTAAAATGATTTAAAATGATGAAAGATTAGAAATACATATTGAAAAAAGCAGTTAAGTCATTACTAAAAATATAAAGCTTTCAATTCATTATTTATTTAAATTAGTTTTAACTAGAGTAAACAGATAAAATGTAATAATTCTAGTTTAATTAATTATTTTATGTGATGTTTGAAGTAAAATATTTTATTTGTTTTAATTCGAATTATGACTTAAGATATAAAATTTAGAACTTTAAAATATTGTAAACATATTTAAACTTTTCTTAAGGAAAATTGGAAATTCAAAGGGTATGAGATATTCTTGCATTTATACTTCTAGAATTTGAGTCATTAATTTAAAAAAAAAACACACGCATTGAATATTTACTCAAAATTTTAAAATTAATTTATACTTCTATTAAATACTTTTATATTATTTATTAAATTATTATGATTTGATGTTTTTATTTTATTTTATCAAACATAATTTTATCATCTGATATTATTTAAACTGAAATCTGTACTGAAGAATTTTTCTAATGCTTATTATATTATATGAAGCAGATTTATATTTTACATTATTTGTAACAATTTCTTTGCATCTGCAATAAATGCTCGGCAATTTCTATTTGTACTTTTTCAAAAATTATTTAAAAGTATCATGTGCTTTTCAGGTTGTTACTTTATTAATCAGAAAAAATATTGCGTGAAAAAATTAGAGGATTTTATTTTTTATCGTTTTTAATTTTAAACTTTTCGTATTCAAATAGACTTTAAACTTAAGGTACACAAGTATTTCCTGAAATGATTTTTTTGTGTTGTTGTTTCTGATGACACTTGGGCAACGCCAAGCCTACGACTTTTGGCTCATAGATGGCAGCACTATCTGAATCTTCCAATTTAGATATTGAAACTAGCAGCCAAGAGGGACCCAAAGCCTGATTCCAACACCCCCAGAGGTATTAATTTGTTATGGAAACATGGAGGACATAGCGACCCAACATCTTTTACGTGCCCCTGGCAATTTTTTTTTTTTTTTTTTTTTTTTTTTTTTGGTAAATTTACGCATTTATTAGAAAATGGATTTTTTTTAAAATTCACGCAATAAAACTTTTTTTTTCTAAAGTTGGTCTGAAAAACGGGTGCATCAATAATGCGTCTTACACATCAATACACAGTTTTCGATGACACTCCTTTCTGGAAATTTCCTTTATTCGAAACTATATAATTTTTTTCTGGTCCCCTTACGGAATATGAAAATAAAACAGTTACATAAAGTTCAGTAAATGAGCTTACTCTGACATCTATGCTCCCTGCTGAATTCGTTTAAATTTTCCAATTTTTGTGAACGACTTACAAGTGTGTGAAATTTCTACTGTTCAATTTTCTTTAAATTTTAACTAGGTATAGCTCAAAAATAGCGTTGATATTGCTATTACATAGTGTACAAGCTATAAGTGATGGAGTTTAGTATACGTTATTAACATGGAATGTAAAGAACATGGAAACAGGTGTGCAGAGTGGCATTTTAGGCCACCTCAACTGAGAAAATGATAAGAACTTGGGAATCAGAACGAGGATCTAAAAAAGCAACTGACAACTTGCGAATGAAAACTGCACAATAATCTGAAGTTGAGATATGAAGCTGATTTTGGACTACAAAAAAGTGGGACTTTCAGTGTTTACAAAAAGGATTATTTATCAAGCGAAAGGAATATCGATTGATAAAGATATGCAGATTTTACTGGATCAACATCATAGTGCTCAAAATTCATGAAGGAAACCAATTCTATGATTATGGACTAAGACCAAAATATCGCTAAGAATGGCAGATGAATAAACAATTATTGAATTTTATCGATTCCTCATTAATGTGGGAAATATGATTTAGAAAAGACTTCAAAGGTTTCCTTTTCATTTAGCTCTGCAGATGAACTTCTGGCTTTTGATAGAGATTTAAAATTCTTTTCCAAATAGATTGGCTATTTGTAGACAGTCTTACTTTGCATTCGTATCACATTTTAATTAAAACATTGTAAGTTCATTATGTATATAATGACCAGTAATAAAGTTTTATTTTTCAAAAACGTGCATAAAAAAGAGATGCGAAAATATATTTGTAAATACAGTACGTATATATATATATACATTTATCTGAGTCTGTAAATTAAAATTTTACTGTACAAGGTGTCTTTTAATTAAACCACAACTTTAAAATCAAGTTAATTAATACAATTGAGAATAATTGTTAGTTAATGTAATTAAGAATAATTGTGTGGATAGCGCAGCAATATTTTTTTTATTAAAAATAACATTAACACATTGAGTGCCAGTCTCTAGAGATGGGGTTGATAGTTAATGTCTTGACATCGAAGTAGATTGTACCCAGAAGCCAACATACTAATAATTGGAAATATGATTTAAAATTATTAATGAAATATTATTATAATATATCTGTAAATTAAATATTTACAGATAGTTTCTAATCATACCTCCATGCCAATACCAGCAGAAATACCCTACAAGCATTGCCAGATAAACTAGAGAATGAACAATCAAAAGTGGATGCCGCGCCAGCGCGTGACTGGCTACTAAGACATTACCCACGTGCTGGCGAGTGATTGGCTCTTCAGCAATATCGCCACGCAACGCGCTAGCGCCTGATAAGCAGTCAATGTGTTAAAAAGGTAATGAATGCAAAAGATTTTCAAAATGAAAACTGTCAGCGCAACCTAGTTACCAAGTTATCAGTTCCTTATGCAAATGTTTTTCTTTTAATGCTTATAAATGAGTCAGTAATGGATTTATTGAAGTTATTGAGGCCTTTCTGCTTCATCTTTCACTCTAAGTCTTTCATATGACCCCAAAGATAGAAATCGAACGGATTCATGTCCAATGAAACACGTGGCCTATGCAATGCATCAGAATGGTTGTTTGGGTATTGATAAGCAATAACTCTGGTTCCAAACACACCGTTAATGGTGTCAAACACTTTCCTTGTTCGATGTGGAGCGACCCATCTTGCATGAACCAATATCTACCTGTGTTCATACCCAAAGCAGAAATCTAGGAAAAAAACGACTGTCTCAGCATTTCCTCATCTGACTCAAAGAAAATTGGTCCACTAATTTCCTATCCACAAGGAGCATACTAAATGCTGCCTTTTGCGTATTGAATGGTTTTACGTTGATAAATTCAGGATTTGAAGATCTCCAGAAAAGATAATTCTGTTCACCTGACATGACAACGAGAAATGGGTTTTATTCAAGGACCTTCTTGCTGTTCAATATCTCGGTATCGATGAGGTCCAATATCTCGTTGACAAAATATCTTCAGTATGAGATAGTAGTTTCCGAGATGAACTGTAAAGTTTAGATGTAAGGAAAAAACCCGATATACATCTTTAATATTTCGGCTGCAGTCCTCCAATTCATATCCAATTGACTTGGCAATTTACGAGTGGATGTGCTTGGCTCATCTGCTATAATATTTCATTTGCTGTATCAATTTCTTCTCCTGTATTAACAGTCACCTTTGCACCTGCTTCTCCCTTTAGAGCATCCATCATGTTAAAAAGAATCTCAAATTTTCTGATAAGATCATTTATCATATTTCTAGTAGGCTCAGATCAGTTTTTGTCAGTTGTTGCTAACTTCCCCAGCAATTGCGTTGCATTTTCACCTCATAAATACTAATCGTTAACCATGAATGTAAGATCTTATATATAATATCTCACTACGGCAAACACTTTTATAATGATGTTAAACCACTGTGAAATAATTTCGTTGTATAGCTTCCGCCATTGCATTAATAAGTAGCGCCATCTAGTGAGTCTTAGCGAAGTTATTTCATTTTAAAATTGTAGGTTAATTAAAAAACACCTTGTATTTAGGTTTTATATTATAGTATTTGCATTGCAATTAATACAAATATACTTTGTTTCTTAAGGCAAAATACAAAGCAAGTATTTTATATAGTTACACTTAAAAATTCAATGCTTAAAAAATAAATTTGCTTTTTATAAACATTATAATCAAACAGCACGTTTAACTATTCCATAGCAACATGATAAAATTGATTATTGTTATGCTATATAAACTATTAAATTTGATCATGCCATTATGAAATATAAAAAATATGAATAGTCATCATTCAAAATGTTTTGCAGTAAAAAATTAATAGATTAATATCAAAATTTTGTTTGAAAACAAAAACAGATTTGTTAGCAAATATCTTCAGTATTTATTGCTGAAATGTAATAGTAAATATTTTAAAATAAATACTCAAAATAAGTTCTGGAAATATATGACTTTTTTTTCTTTTTTTTTATAAGTATTAATAAATTTAAAAAATAAGTCAAAATCAACGTTTTCAAATAATATGTTTACAAATAGTTTGTAACGTTATTTTATTAAAATAAGAAATGTTCTCATTGAAATTTTAAGTGTTAGGCCAATAATAAATAAGGTACTGAAAAGGTGGGCAAAAATTTTACCAATATTCATTAATCTATTTTTTCTTATTATAAATAAGAAAATATATTATTTTTTTAGGTACAATATATGCTTCTTGTATTGAGTATTTTTTGGGTCTGGTTTCTTTTAGTTTTTATTGTATGATACATAAAAGCATTAGCTTAAATTCATGTTTTGTATGGTAGAATTTCACGAAAGAACAATAGCTTCTATAATTTTAAATTTTCATTGGTGTATTTCTCATTTTAACATAATTAACTACTATAACAAATAGCGAAAAGTAATCTACTTAACAAATCAAGAAGTTATCTGATCTTAACTATAGATATATGATCCTTATAAATTAAGACATTTTGTGCACAAACAATCAGAACAACAAATAAAAGTTTTATAAGCTTCACATTCGAAAATAGCGCAGAATTTTCCCCATAGTTTCTAATAACTTTAAATTAGAAGCTAACATACATTTTTCATTATTTTTTGTGGGTTTTTCTACAGAGAATTCCAATACTCATCATAAAAAAGACTAATGCATTACATCTTAGCATTTTATTACACTTGATAAGTATTGGCATTTTTTTTAAGCAAACGTTAAATATATTTCACACATATAAGTCTATAAAAGGATAACTTAATTGCTGAGCAAATATCCACATCTTACTCTCAATAAACTTTACACGTGCTTCATAAACAAACCGCTAATATTTTTCGTGAACAAAGAAACATGATGCAATAAAGGGCAGCTTAGCATTATGTAAGAGTACACAGCCCTCACTTGATTAGTATTTGCATTTTTAGCATACAGATGTTTAATTTCATTAAACAAAAGACAAATATATAAATTGGATGTTTAGTGTTACATAATATTCGACAGTGTTCTCTAAAATAGCATTACATAACATTCATGAACAACGAACTTCTAGCATTGCTCATTAACAACGCCGGATACATGAAGCAGCAACTTAGAATTTATACAATGTTAGAAATAATTTACTTGATTAGTATAAATCTTTGATTCATTGTATTATCTGATTTACATTTATTAGATCAGATTTAAGGTCATATTTAGCAAACAAACTAGCCAATATCTCTTCATATCATTAAATTCAATTAATTGGTTTCAAACTAATTTTATATCTTTTTTTCGGGATATGAAGAAATATTACAATATCATGCAGCAGATAAGAAATCCAAGATAGAATATTTATTAACAAATCTAAAAACAAAATTCGACATCACTTTTATTTATATTATTCAGCATATGCTTCTTCACTTCTTTAAGCATAAATTAGTTTAACGTGTTTAAGTGTAATAGGGCATGAATAGAAACTATTATTTTACTTATTTAAACGCACAGATAATAATTCCTTTTTTCACTATAAGAATATTTTCTTCACGTACAATGTATTGTTCGGCAATGTCTCTTAAAAAAATAGATGTATAAAAAAATAACATGCTTTAATTTAATTCTATCAGCATCATATTTAATAGGAAAATAATTGCGTAATTAAATCTAATTTGCTATTTATTTCAAAATGATTCAAGGAACTATTATATTAAAAAAAAAGTATTTATAAACTATGAGATATGAAAAAAATGCCATTCCGTATATTTCTTTAATATTTAATATAAAATATAACCCTTCATGATCATATGTTCCTATTCTACTGACTAGCAGAAAGTAAAATAACACGTACATACATACATACACACACACACACACACACACACACACACACACACACACACACATATATATATATATATATATATATATATATATATATATATATATATATATACTTCTTGTACGATGTATATTGCGTTATCGTGCACAAAAATATTCGTCGCCATCTAATTAAAAAGGCAACATTGCTGACTACACTTAAACTTATGGCTTGAAGATCCTCATATCACGATACTCCCACCAAACAGTGCGAGTAAGGTAAAATGGATTCATGGTTCAATAGAGTTCTTGCCAAATTTGGTGCTTTCCACCAGTACGAAGTGTGAAGTATCATGACTCAAGGGAATGACACTCGTTTCAATACCCAATAACCAGTGTTTTTTTTTTTTCAGACATCAATGAAAACGAATATTTGCATTTCGGGCAGAAATGAGTGGTTTATTTCAGACACCTGACAATGCATTCCCATTCCTTGCAATTTCCTTCAAGTAGTTTGAGCTAAAATCTATCATAGTAGAATCTATCGGAGTAGAGATCCTGTTTTGCTGTTCAATTTGCCGTAGATGAGGTTTTTTATTCTTTTGGAAAACTGTGCTTTAATAGCCTTCTAGAC
>JAPDSC010125045.1:31951-42364 GCA_026290005.1 Latrodectus geometricus | reverse complement strand
CATCCAGCTGAAATATACTTCTCCTAAATATATTTCATCAAGTTCTGGTGAAAAAAAAAGAAAAGGAAAGAAACTCACCATGTTTAGATATGCCAGCATGAAATAGCTGAGGCAGTTTGTTCATTTTCCTCGCAAAACCATGGACAAATTCTCCATGATGCATGGTCACAAAGGTGTAATTGTTGAAACGATTTCATAAAGCTTGCTGGGTTGAAATTATCGAACTACCGTAAAAAAAAGGTATTCAAATTCATGGTCTAAAGACCGTGAATTTGCAATGGAGGCAGTTTTTCAGTCGGCATCATGAATTGGAGTAATAAATTACTCTAATTCATGATGCCGACTGAACTACAATGTCACACAACTTTATAAACTTCACTCTCTAACGAGACTATGCCCACCTCATTATTTTTACTACTTTTTGTGTTACTCGAAATAAGGAATTTAGCTTGCCGCACCCTGTATTCTCGATTATCCACGAAATTGAATTCCGATTATCGTAGATAATGAACAAATTTATGCAAAAAGGAACAAATCACATTAAATATACGCGTGAATATTCTAAATTTTCAACAGCAATAACTTTTTTTAACTAAATTTTCAACAGCAATTTACAACAGCATTAACTTTTTATTTTACATATTTACACATCTCCCATGAAGACTTCATCCATTTAAGTTACTTTTATTTTAACTTTACATTTATATAATATACTAAATTGAAATCAGTGATTAAAGTTTTTACAAAATTCGCATGTATATTAAAGCGAATTATATTCGATTGAATGGAAATAAAACAGCTTTCATAGTTTGTAAATTATACATAAATTTCCACAAACTTCTCGAATTTTAAAACAGAAAAAAAATTTTTTTTGAAATTTTGCCATGTTTTTAAGTATGTATTTGAGACATAAAACGAATACATTTTTAAAATAAATCTAAGAAATCAAACTTTGCGTATCCCAATATAACTCTAAGAACTGTCTATACATTGCTTAAATTTATAATCTTTATAGAAACTGAAAAATACTTTCATTAGACAAAAATAACAACATTCTTTTAATTGTTAAGAAAGTAAGTATTAAAATTGCGCAACTGAACATATACCTAATTTAAATCTATTTTTTTAGATGTAATTGTATATCAGTTACCAAAAATTAATAAACAAATAAATTGCGAAAATAAATTATTTGGTACATAAAACGAATACCATTTTTAAAATTCATTTTCATAAAAACATTTATGAAACTTTATTTATCCCATTATAACTCTAAGAACTGTATACAAAGTTTGAATTCAGAATCTTTATAGAAACTGAAAAATATTTTCATTAGACAAAAATAACTTTTTTTAGTTATTTTTAACAACTTTCCGGCCAATAGCTGATTGGTTAGCGTTCCTGACTCCTGGGTACCGGCTTCGAATCCCGGTTTGGGCATGGGCGCATTTCCTTTCTCTCTCTCTCCTTTCTCGCATTTCCTTTCTCTCTATTTCCTCAGGCAATGCTACTCGTACCTCCGTGACTTGGTTCACCGGTAGGTATCTGTGAACCAAACCACCTGTGAACAACGCCCACAACAAGTAGCAGTTTCCAGCCTTATTGTGGGAGATGGGTCCAGTCACCCACAGTGCCCAATCATTTGAAAAAAAAATTTTTTTTTACAGTTTTTATAATACATAAGAAATAAAGTATTAAAATTGCTCGACTAAGCATTTACCTAATTTAAATCTATTTTTTACATGTAATTGTATATCTGTAATCAAAAAACAAATAAACAAATAAATTGCAAAATTAAAAATGGCTTTCAGACTTTTGGGACCCTCTGTTTTGATGTTTAACGTATCATTGATGTGACAGAAAACTAAAATTAAAGATTCTGTTCCTTTTATCTTATTAACTGTGATAACAGACTTTTCTTCATAGCTTTCCAGTCAGCTTGAATAAGACATAGAAAAGAGAAACACAAAGTACTCTTCAAGAGCACCTATCAGTTCCGAGAACTAAACTCGAAAGAGAGAGTCATTAGCTCCTTAAGAGCTATTACAAATGTTAGAGGAAAACATTTTTGTTTATCTAAATAACTGAGAATTACTCCCGAAGGCATGGCAGAAAAGAATAAAACGCACCATTTGTAAGAGGATTTTGCGCAATGTAAACATTTAAAAAATAATTTCTTTTTCCAAAAGATTTTAGATAAGATTTTTTGAAAATAATTTTCCAACTGAAGCATTTGTAACGTTTCTTTTATGCCTTTTACTCTCTCCATAATATATCTTAAAGATTTCATCTTATTTCATAATTACGAGATATATTTTAATTATTTTGTAAAGCTATTCAGATTGTGTTTATAAAATTACATTACAACATTACCCATTTATGTAGAAAATAATATTTACTTCGTAATGTATGAATTAAAAATAAATATCAATACCTATTTCTAGCTTTCCTGAAATAACAAAATATAAACTTACATAATCTCAGTAAAACATTTCTGGTAAATAATATATCATCCCTTATCAAATGGTTTTTTATGAAAAAACTCTCTATTACTAAAATTGGTACTTTCCTTCTTCATAAAAGTTATAAATGTTAATTTATAATAGTAAAGTATAGTTAAAAGAAAACTTTAATGGAAGAAATTATAAATATTATATGTGCATTTAATTATAAAAATAATTTAATAAACTGCCAGGAATTTTTTTTTTCAATTCAATGTAATTTTCAGCTACCATCAGAAAAATTAGGTGGAAGGATAATTTTCACATTGCATGTAAAAATTCATTCAAAGATTTTTATTCATACTCGCAGTTTTTAATAAAAATTCAAATGAAAATATATTGATTCCATTTCCGGGATGAATTTTACTTGTTCTGGAAGAAACAAAAGCAGAAAATTTTCTTTACATGCACTATGGCATTGACAAGAGAAACTGTTCCAGATGAATAATATACACTCTCAATTGACAAAAAAACAAGCAAAACCATGCAATATTGACAAAAATTTAAAATGAAACAATATTGATTCCATTTCCGTTATAAGTTTAACTAATTCTAAGACAAACAAAAATAGAGAATTACCTTTACATGTACCATGGCATTGAAAAGAGAAACTATTCCAGATGAATAATATACAAAGAGTACCCTCAATTCACAAAAGGCTAGTAGGAACATGTAATGTTAACAAAAAATTCAAATGAAAAAATATTGATTACTGACTGTAGATAGGGAGGTACTGGGCTCGAATCCCGGTTCGGAGATGGATGTACTAGCTCTTTCTCTCTCTCTCTCTCTCTTCTGTCTTTGTCCATTCCTTCTATGAATGGAATATGTATGGTTGCCTTCTCTATAAACGGGTACCTATGGCATGTGTGCACTGAAAAAGTCTCCACACTAAATTATGGTTCAGTTCGAAAAGTAGAGCAGCGCAACCCGTATTGCCACCCTAGCTGGTACTCAACGAAAGAAAAAATTAAAAAATAGTATAACTTTTGGACAAATTATGTACTGCGGAATTGTTTCATTATATACCAAAAATATTTGTTAAGAAATTTTACAAGAAAAAAATCTGTAGATTCAAAAGCAAAAAAAAAAAATTTATAGTTTTATTATTTTTTTTTTTTTTGAGATATGTACAAAGCGAAATCAAAATGGATTAATGAAATGAATTAACATTTTTAAAAATTTAATTTTAAGGCTTAAAAAATCTAGAAATTGGCAGAATATCAATGGAAAAGCGTAATATACAGTATCGATTTCCGCAGTAAATTTTTCTTCAAAATAAAAGTTAAAAAAATAAAAGTTAAAAAAACAAAGAGACATCCTTGTACTCTCGTCTCTATGGATATACTTCAAAAGTATTGCAGTATTGATCTGGAAAACAAAAATAATAAGCTGCTATATCTAAATCACAATCTCTACAGCTTCAGAAGTAAACTTCAATTTCAATTTGAATTCAGAAATTCTTACTCATTCATTTCCAATCTCAACAAGATAAATATTTGGTTAAATTTTATTTTGCTTTTAGTTTATCTCGAAACGAAATGTTTTGTAAGTACGACAAATAAAATTTAAGAATAAAATACAATTTCGCAAATAAAGGCATTACTCTAAAGCAAAATATGATTTTTTTTTTCACTTTTAAAATTTTTTGTAATGAAATATTTATATTCGAAATGCAAATATGTTTTTATTGAGTACATAAATTTTGGTGAGTTAGAAGATAATAACAAATTTATTATCATATAAAATCTAAGATAAGACTAACAAGAATAATTTGTTAGTTTTGACATAGTTTTACTTTTTTTCGCAAGAGGACTAATTCGACCTGAATACGAGAGTAGAAGTGAAAGCATAATTTTTTAAACATTACACATCTGACATGGAATCATGCCCATGAACGTATTTTAAATTTCTAACAATTCAACTCAACATCGTGAAGTATGTTTAAAATATAGTGTACAATTGAAGGCTAAAGATATTTTTATATTAGTTTAGGCTGATTATGTTTATATTTGATTATCTTTTTTTATTAAAATCTTTACTATTATTTAAAAAAAAAAATATATAATTATGCATCCTACATATTACCACAAAAATAAATAAGTTATTTATAATAAATAAATAAACATTTTAAATTTGGTAAAATATCATAATTTTTGTTTTTTGGATTCTTTATATTATTTTCAAAGAAACTTTAGTGACATGTGTGGCAGAAGGCATAGGGTTTCTCGCAATCATTTTAACTTTTGTAAATAAATGAGTACTGTACTATCTAAAAAAGTGAATTTTATACTTTTTGCCATCAACAATTTTTGTATACCATAAATATGTTAACAGATATGGTCAAATGTTGAAATTTAATGTCGCAACTTTCCTTGTTGCTTCTCACGTAAGACTTATTAAAAATAAAAACGTTTTTTTACGATTTTATTTTTATAATAAAATAAACCCATAAAAAACATTAAAAAGTGCATTTTTTTCTAAATTTGGTATGCCATCATTTTATATTTCTATTGTGACTTTTTATTATTTTCAAAATTCATATTAAACGATATGTATGGTAAAATCATAGCGTTTTTCTCAGTCAATTTAATTTTTATTATAAAATGAGTACCTGTACAGGCTATGAAAGTAAATTTTAATCAATTTGCAATAAACGATGATTGCATAATATGATTATTTTGGCAGATATGGTCAAATGATGAAATTTAATAAACTCGCTAATCTTGTAGTTGCTTCTCACACAAGACGCATTCAAAATAAAAAAGTGCTAATAGGATATTTCATTTTTTATGATAAAATTGAACCGAAGAATACATTAATAATAGTATTTTAAACTAAATAGATATGTTAGATTTGGTATAATATCAATTTTTTCTGTGTTTTGGGTACTTTATAATATTTTCATAACAACTCAATTTAAATGACATGTACAGTAAAATCATAGTGTTTTCCTCAGTCAATTTAAATTTTATAATAAAATAAGTGCCTGTACTAGCTATAAAAGTAAATCTTATATCATTTGTCATGAATGATTTTTGTACAATATGATTATTTTGGCATTTAAGGTCAAACGTTAAAATTTAAATTTTATAATAAAATAAGTGCCTGTACTAGCTATAAAAGTAAATCTTTTATCATTTGTCATGAATGATTTTTGTACAATATGATTATTTTGGCATTTAAGGTCAAACGTTAAAATTTAAAAAATTCGCAAATCTACTTGCTGCTACTCACGTAAGACATATTAAAAATAAAAAAAGTGTTTTTACGAAATTTTATTGCTTATAATAAAATGAACCCTAAGAATACAATAAGAATTGCATTTTATATAAAATAAACATTTTGAATTTGGAATGATATAATCTTTTTTTGTGTATGTTATTATATTGTTTTCAAAGGAACTCAAGTTAAGTGACATGTACGGTAAAATCATTGGATTTTTCTCAGTCTACTTAATTTTTACAATAAACTGAGTACCTGTAGTAGCTATAAAAGTAAATTTCACACAATTTGCCATCAACGATTGTTGTATAAAATGATTACATGTGGCAAATATGGTCAAATGTGGAGATTTAATAAAGCTTCAAATCTCCTTGTTACTTCCCCAAGCAAGACTTATTAAAAATAGATAATTTTTTTAATTTTTATAATAAAATGAATCTATAGAATACATAAAGAAGTGCATTTTATTTTAAATAAATATTTTAAATTTGGTATATTTTTTATTTTTTTTGCGTTTGGGAACTTTATATTATTTTCATAGGAACTCAAGTTAAGTGACATATACGGTAAAATCATAACGTTTTTTCAGTCAATTTAATTTTTATAATAAAATGAGCTATAAAAGTGAATTTTATACCATTTGAAGTGATTTTTATTGTAAAGAATTCGATGCACTCACATAGAAAAAACGTATACAAATAATTCTCACCTTATTTTTTCAATATGCAATAAAGAATCAACATATTAACAAAATAAAGTTTTGTTGTTGTTAAATGTTTGTGTATGTTTATCTCTAATCAGGGTTTATCCTGATTTTATATACAAAGTTTAATATTTATATTCACCAATTAATAATTTATTGATTGTATCCTTCCTCTATGATTATAAAATTGTCACTTTTTCATTTTATATGTATTATAAAAAACACCACGGAGTTAAATTGCAGACTAAATTTATTCTTAAAAATTAAAAGTCATTTGTTAGAGATTATTTTTGTTCTTTATTTAACTATTGAAATGTAAGTTAAAGAAATACATGTAACGAAATACATTTCAAATAACTTTATTTTTTCCATCAACATACATAATCATAACTAAATACATTATGAATGCATAACAATGTTAAATTTTCAAGTAACACAGATGAAAATGTTATTGAAAGAAATTCTCTCCTAGCATTTAGTCAGTTAAAATCTGACCTAGTGGTTTAAAATCCATATTTATCATGTGCGTAGATAATTGATAAGACGAAATAATTTACACAGTTGGATAAAAACTGAAGAGTAAATAATTAGAGTTTTGCCAAAGAGCCTCAACCTAAATTTCAATAAAATTGTTCAAATGCTATAAGAAAAATTTAAAATCTATTAAGTGCAAAATCAACCTAAAATTTGAATGACTGTAACTCTTTAAATGATGATATAAGTAACTAAAATCTAAGATTTTTCTAGAATAAGTAAACAACAATCATAAGTGAGAGTGGTAAAGAATAAAAGGAGCAATTAACGATTATTCCAACTCATAAATGACATCTTATCAGTCTTTGATGCACTTTTTTTCATACCAAAATCGTACTCATTATCATCATCTTTCTTGTACAAGCTTTTCAACGCCTTCTTGCTGTTCAGGTCAAGTTGACCATCAAAATAGAAGGAATTGATATGATTCAGAAGCCTATCAACCTTTTCAGGGAAATCTTGGATCTTGTCATCGTTGGGTCCCAGCTTCGAGATTCCAAATATCGGTTTAACATCATTGTCAAAATCATCATCTTTAGGTTTATCATCATCAAATATAAAGAAGAAACCTTTTAACTTTTTCCACATAAAATCAACAATTTCATAATCATTGGCCTGTTTGCCAATGTCCTCTTTGACATCCTGGAAGGAGCTCAAAATAAGAGTGACGAAAATATTCAACAAGATTATTGTAGTTACCAAACAGAAGACGAAGAAAGATAGAGGACCAAGTATTGGGGCGGCCAAGCATATTGCATCAAAATCGAATCCGCCACCATTCATGATGGCAAAGGTAGATTCGGCAGCAGTTACAAAAGAAGAGAACTCTCGCATAGTAATGCCAAACACCAAATAGAAGAACTGTACAAATGCTAAATAGATGCAGCCAAACACAACAAAAAATGATTTAAGATCTTTTGCACACATAGCTAAGGTGCTGTACAGAATTCCCATCCTCTTATTGAATCGCAAGATCTTGATGAATTTTAAAATGGCAATGAACATTAAGAATGCCATTAGGAAACCAAAAACTTCGTCAACGGAAGCAACATATTGCATTTTAATATAACCATTTCCATGTGTTCTCTCAAATGTATTTAAAATTTTATTTGTGATTTTCATCCGGTAGGAATAAAATGTTATGGCACTTATGGACAGGCAAATAACAGCAACCTCAGCCCAATTCCAGTAAGACTTAAAATAATCTTTTCCTTCTAATCTAAATTTCTTCCATTCTCGAATCAAAAAGTACAAGGTATAAATTACATATCCTAATTCACATGCCAACACAAAAGCTCCAAATCCTTGATGATACCTCATTAATCTAATAACTTCAAGACGATAAAATGGAACAACACCCCCACCAGGTAGAAACTCTGCAACTATGGTCATTACACCAAATAAGTTTACTTGAGCATTATAAGCAGAAAACTCTGCAAAGACAGCTCTGGTTCGAGAATCGATCCAATCACTTTTTTCCAAGCGGAACATTTCTTCTTTGAGTTTTTCATGTGTACCACGCAATGGGAAAACATAGCCTCCTCCCCCATATACATCTCGGATAGCCCAAAACGGTAAACCATTTAGTTCCTTTGAAGTTCTGTAACGGTATTCATCATTGGTATCATTTAGAGCTTCTACCTTCCATCCTGGTTCATAACTCTTTTTATCTTCAAAAATAATATTGGAATGAGAGCGGCAAACATCAGTTAGGCTTCTTACTCGCTTATCGACATTGCAAGACCCTAAAATGAAACAGTACATCATTTAATTGATGCAATAGTAAAAAAATGGACACATCATTTTCACATTGTTATACCTAAAATTTTAAAAAGATATTTCAAAAGTTTAAAACTTACATCATAATATGCCATACTTCAGAATAGTTATTAGGTAAAAAAAAATCTTTAAAATACATTTTTGTATAAAAAAGGTACTTTTATACTAAAAATACAACATAATTAAAAAAACATTTAAATATAAATTCAAAAAAATAATTGTAAAATCATTTTAAAGTGCAATGTTAAATTGCTTACAAAATATTATACTTTTATATTCTTATTTGAAATAAGTAATAAATGGCTGAGAGAATTTTGAAATAATAACTACTATTTAATTTGTGAGTTTTCTCATAAAAGTCTATTAACATTTGACAGGTATAAGCAAGTCAATTATATATAGATGTATAAGCATTATTTCCTCTATAATTTTGTAAGTAAAATATGAATACTTCCAGTTAAATTTTTAATTTTTGAATGTAGATGGGTATTACTACAAGCCATTATGGAATAATAATATACCATATTATTTTAAATTAAATATTTTGACAGGAATGAATTTAGGATCTTTAGAATATGTAATAAAAACTGCAAAGAATTTACAAGACAGTAATCACAGAGCAATAAGATATACTTGTTACTAAACAGAATTACATAATAAAGGCATACAGTAAGATGTCCTTAATTAAATTGAATTGCATATAAAGCAAAATTTTTGCTATAGATCAATTGAACATTTAATAGTTCCATACTGAAGACCTTGGATTGGCATAAGAAAAACATACTCTTCCCATTACTGTGCAACCATCTCTAATGAAACTGAAATTAACGACCAAAACAAAAGAGTTAAAGAGAACAGATGGTTTGGATTGCAAATCTTACACATTTTATTTTGGTTGAATGCTTTGGTATCTTTATGAATATGCGATATCTACTGGAAAACAATGCTGGATATCAAGTGCTCAAACTGTTGTGGTTTTAGTTATTTAGGCCAGCACAATTAAGAATAATAAATTTAAGATTTCTTTCAAAATTCTAACAAGCATACAATATGACCTTGCATTCTAAAACCAACAGATTTTGAGAGATATTGTTACAATTTTCCCACGTTTGAATCATGAAAGATATCTACTTTTAATACCCACTTCCAATTATGGGACGGTTTTAAGGATTGACAAGAATGTCCTTTAAAACTAGCACTTTCTTTACTTCTGAAATTTTATTGCTTCATTAGGAACTTTTCAACAATACATACTCATGAGCCTACATTGTTATAAAAAGTAATTGATGTCACATTGAAAGTATCAAGTTTTGTATAGAATGCATAATTACTAAGGTTTTGCTGGCATTTATTTGATATACAAGACTGCCAAAATCTTAACATTAACTTTTTACAAATATATCTTTTCTATGAATTCTTAGTCACTTACAGAATCAGGACTTGTCTCATAAATAATCTTATTTATTGCTTTACATTTTTATAAAAAAAAAAGAATAAAATCTAATAATTAGCTGATATATTATATTTGATTTTTAGCTTGCAATAACAGCTACACATAAATTAGTAAATTTGGTAATATATACCAATTAAAATTCTAATTTAAATTAGATTTTGCAAGGAGAGAACACATTAAAAGTAATATATATATATATATATATATATATATATATATAT
>JAPDSC010125045.1:0-31551 GCA_026290005.1 Latrodectus geometricus | reverse complement strand
CATATTATTACATTTATATTATTCAAATAATTTCGATAATATTTATCCTATCAGAAATTCAACAGAATTATTTATATCAGCATGAACTCTGGAAAATATTCAAAGATAGCTGGTGAAATCAGAGATTATGCATGATGAATAGAATATGTAAGTTTATTCAAATTAGATTCTTAAAATTCTATAAGCCCATATTACAAATCTGGCTTACTTTAAATGTATCCCAATATCTAAGAATAAAACCTGGAAACTTGCAAAAAAATTATTTGTATTTCTTAAACTCATCATAACAGAATATTGCAGCACCATAATTGTAGTGATATGTGTTTTCTTCCTCAAAGAAACTATCTGCAATTGGATGAGGTTTCATGTAACAGGTTGAACTTGTATAATTAATACTTGTATAGTTCAACCTGTTACATGAAAGCTCATACTCACATTAAAAATTATAATACAAAAGATATGGTTTTGTATTAAAATAATATTGATGTATTTGTGAAGTGAGCGATCCAGAAATTCATCTTTCAAATTATGGTGCTGCAGAGATTAACTTGTAAAATTTGTAGGTAACTATTTGAGATCTTCACTTTATAATGCTCTTTCCTTCATATTTTTATACTCCAACTATTTATTCTTATTTTCATGCATAAACAACAGGTGAAAACACTTGATTTTTTTCTTTTTTTATTATGTGAAACGATTGCATTATAATACACTTAAATAGCTTTTATAAGTATTCTTGATTAATTGTCTGCTTTCATAAACCTAAGATTACATTATTGGTCATCAGAAGTGAGATGGTGCTTTATTTCAATACTCCAGAGCATTATGAGAGCTATGAGTTTCGGCCAGAAAAGGTTTCCAAAATCAGTCTCATCACAAAAATATGGCTCAAATTTACAAAATATACATCTAACTGGCAGAAATGAAGCACAAACATTTCCAAATCATTTAATTGAAAAAATTGAACTTTGAAAGAGTATGTATATAGAGCAAAAACAAATTGTATAAATGTGCAACACTGCTCCTAAAATAAACTTAACTCATCTACAAATATCTAATATAAACCAGAAAAATATGTAACTTACTTTCTTTAATTCGTACTTGTCGTAATATACCATATCCCATAATTCTGTTAACTCGATCACTCAAGAAACCTCTCAACCCAAACGGTTGATCGCCATTATACCATTTTCCAACAATCAGTTCAGGAATTAAAACTTCTCTTGTCCATTTGTAAAAATCTGCTGTAGTTGTTATCTAAATTTTTTAAACAAAAAAAAAAAAAAAAAAAAAAAAAAAAAAAATCAAGAATTAATTTTAAAGGAAAAACGAGAATAATTTATTTTCACAATAAAACCAAAAGTTAAAATTTTAATTTAAATATAATATATAGAATTAATTCTTCATGAAATTGTTACAAATATTGGAATATAACCTAAATTAATAATATAACTGTACTTTTAAGAATATATATATATATATATTTATATAAATATATTTATATATTTAAAACCATATATATGTATAAAATGGTCAGTTTTTTTCTGTATGAGAAAAAACTAAATTATTTTGTTTCCAAAAGAAATCATTATTCTTAATATTTACTTTGTTTTATTCTTAATTTTAAAATATAACTTCATAATAAATAACTTATAAAAATTTATATACTCACTGCCATAAAATCATGATTTGAATTTCCTTCTCTAATAAAAGTATCTTTTAAATTTTGTCTCATGTAATATGCACTTGGATCACGATTACCATAACTGAGAATCGTTAAAATCCAAATAAAGAAAGCATATGATAAGATTTCTTTGATTATAGCAGTCATCTGAAGTTCTTTCATACGTTCTAACTTTGCTCTTTCCATTTTCTCCATATCTGCAGGTTTATAAAGGAGTTTCTGCTTTTCAGATTTAGTGTCTGGATCTATCAAAACAAATAACTAAATTAATATTTTCAAAAAATCATAAATCAACCTTGATTTACTTTAATTCAGTAAACTAGCACTACAAGCAGATTCTTTAAAAAAAATCAATAATTTTGGTATCCACTATAGCAGAATATTATTCTGCTTTAGTGGAAACCAAAATTTATTCTTTTACCTTTGTGTAACCATTCTTCATCAGGAGCTAGTTCTGGTGGCTCCTCATCTTCATCTTCCTCATCTTCTGTATCCACAGTTTTAAAAATAGCAGAAAAGAACATAGCCACAAGGAAAACCTATATAAAAATAAATTTTTTTAATTAACATTCAACCTATATATTTGATTATGAGTAACATCAAAATTTCAAACATGAGTAAATATATATCAATTTGAAAGTATTAGTAATAAAAGAAAACTTTTCATAAATTATATAAGGTTCTTCTTTCTGAAAGAATTATATTCCAAATATCAACTTCTAAATAACAGATTAAGTTAACAAGTCTCTTTATGAATTTCTTAACATATAATCGATTGAAAATTGAACTAATTTCTTTTAAATCATTACTATCAAAAAACTTTCTCCAAGCAAAATGTTTAATGCACACACAAAAAAAAAAAAATTGTTGTGATTTTGCACACAATTCTTCGACTTGAATTAATAAGGCTCTATAAAAGTTTTTTAGAAATGTAATAACTTTTAATGATTTTTCTTAACTAAAATTATAAGAATTTTATTTTGAATGCCTTTACATAATGTTCACTAAATAATGTTTCAATAGTCTTTAAGAGAACAGTGTGATAAATAAAATAATTTTATGATATTTTTTTTTTTATCTTACAAACTTTTCATTTCAAGAGCTATTTTACCTGTGCCAATATCTTCCTAAAATCGGGAGTCTTCTGCATTATGGAATCACAAAATAATTTTATTTTTAGTGGTATTTTGCACAAGATTTTTTTTTTTTCATTCCCAATTGTTAGTTTGTGGGCTTTTCTGAATAGCATCAGGATAATTAATGATTTAAAACCACACAAATTTTCATATCTGAGGTAGGAAATACATTCATGATGAGTGTTTGAACTAAATGATAAGATGACCATAAGTCAACAATGATCTTGATTTAACTAATGTTTGACAGAAATTCCCTCTTCTCTTTAAAGAATCTTTTTAAAATAACATATTTCAAAGGCTTTCCTTTCATTGTATTAACACAAAGAGAGATAAATGTATGCATTTTTTTTTTATTCAAAATATCATGACGATATACATTAAAAGCAATTTACCTTTATTGGTTGAGTTACAAGAATTGAACTGAAGAAGGATATCAAAAGGGATGTGATCCATTTCTTGGTTTTCTCATCACCAAATTGTACACCATATGCCCATAGGAAGAAGCAGGATACAACAATGCTTGCAACTGCAAGAATCCATGCAATAATACGACACCACCAAGGAAACAAAAACTTCTTCTTTTTCTTCTGCTTTTGTAGTCCAAAACGATTTTCACGTCGTGATTCATCTTCTTGAGAAATGTCATCCAAAATTAATGTTGTTCCTGAAAGAGCTGAGCTTGGTCTGGAAAATGTGGACATTTTCTTTTTTGCGGCTTCTGCAAGTAAATTTTAAAATCAGTTTGTCATTTTCAAAAAATATTGGTATATGAGATTATTTCATCAAAAAGATTCTGCTTTACTTGATAGTCTATATTTCTAAAATTTTAAATAAAGGAAATAATAGTAAAATATCTTTTATTGAATTCTTTAATAAATAAATGTATGATATAATATCCTTTCTAGGAATTTCGAAATTCTGTTACAGCCTAAGATTAAAATGTCAAAATGATAGCCTAAATATTTAAGTAACCTTTTATTACTGAAAATCATTAATTATAAAAGAATTGAAATAAATAAGCATAGATTCGTCTTTCAAAAAATATGTCTTACGTTGTTTTTTTATTGCATCAGTGATATGAGATGGTCTTAACTTGCGTAGACGTGATTTTCTGAACAAAGTTATCATCAGGAAAGTTGGAGGAAATACAATGAAATTAGCCATCACACCAACTCCAATCTGCAAATCAGCATTAATTTTTTTATAAAACCATTACAAAAAATAGCATATATTAAATTATAAGAGAATATATTTCAAAACTTAAAAAAGTTTTGGAATCAAATTTAATTAAAATTTATTTTAAGCAAGGAATATAACTAATACAAGTATATGTTTTTAAAACTATAAAAATGATAGAAAATACAATCAAAATGTTATCTTAAAAACCATAAGAAACGTCTATTTTTTTTTATTTACTTTGATATCTCCTGATATGCAATTTGAAATAATTTAATTTTCTTGTAATTATAAAATTATAACTATTAAAAAAAATTCTTTTGACAACAAAACAGGAAAATCTTTGTGAAAAGATTAAGATTTAGAAATAACAATACAAATGTATAAGAAAAAAAATTTTTTTTTTCCTCTTTTTGAAAGTTTCATCATCATGAAATCATATTTTATACTGGCTTTGATTACTATGCTTTTCCCATTTAAAATATTTATTCTAAATATAATTTGAAAAAATTTTCTACAAAAATATTAAATTCATTCAACCACTAATAGTTCATCTTTAGTACTTTTTTTTATATATTTTACATTAAATCTATTTTGATTTTGCTACATTTTACACTAACTATATCTTTTGCTATTTCTTTAAATATAAAAATGTATGACATTTTCTACTTTTTGGAAATCCAAAAATTTCTGTAATAAATAAATAAACTCAGAAAATGTGACAATTATGTAAAAAAACATTTAGAGTTTGAATGTAGGAGAAAGAGTAAACAAATTCAAGGCAGAATTATTTTGATTCAATGCTTTTAATCAGTGAAAATAAAATTTAAAAAATGTTTGTTAGTGAGAGTAACATATATTAACTGTTTTAATATCAGTTTGGGCCTTTGTAAAAACAAGTGTTGAACAAAATGTACTAAATTGAGAGATTTATAGAATTGTTTGCCATTCTACAAATTTTAACTTAGAAAAAGAAAGGAAAAATAATTTAGAAAGTAGAAAAAAGTTTTATTTACTTGTTCAGGGCTAAGTGACAGTGGTCCTACACTGAATGCTGATCCACTTGGTTTTGATGGTACTCTTCCGTACCACATAGCATTTACCAGCATTGATAGAAACAGCATAGCAAAACAGCAAGTAACTCTTTGAGCTCTAGTAAATCTGCTCTTTGGGGGTCTCATGAAAATTGAGAACCAAAGATGACCATCAGATAAATTCTTTTGTGTTTTTTGTTGGAACAAGTGGCTGAATTCGGTGGCTTCTCCTTTTCCAGCCACAGGTAATAGTCTGTCAATCTTAAAGAGATTTATTTCCATTACTTTTAAAGAATACAGTAAAAAGTAAGTATACAGTTTTTCCAAATTTGGTATTTGAAAGTTATCTCAGTATAGAGTCCTAGTATATCTGATACCAAATAAAAGATAAAATAAAAAAATTTCCAAATTAAATGAAATTTTGTTTTTTTAAAAAATATTTATTTTTAAATTAAACTATAAGGACATATAGTTAATACCATAAATCATGCTCATATAGTTAATACTATATGAGCATGAAATTTCAATAACTGAATCAAAGAAGCACAATTTCAAAAAACCTTCCTTTTGACAGTAAAAGAAGAAATTATGAATTTAAAATGAAAAAATGTAGCATTTAAATTAAAGATTTCATAGTCCTGATAATAAATGTAATATAGAAATTTGTGTTTTCAGATAAAAATGAAGTATGAAAGTATGCTAATATAAAAAATTTAAACTGAAATTATTTAGAACATAGTTATTTTTAAATTTTAGATTTCTTTGAGAAATATTCTGAATATTAATTAATAACAATAATAAAAAATGAAAAGTATTCTGAATGAAACTTAAAAAATCAATTCAATGTGTGAATACATATATTAAATAAAAATCTGTAAACATTATAAAAAAGGGCTAAAACAAATATAATTAGTTATAATAAATATAAAACAGAAATGTTTTTAACATTTTGAAATTTTTTTCAATTAGAACATTATACTTAGGAAAAAATTGCTCAAGTGGAAAAATCAAGTCATTTAAAAAAAAAAAAATCATTTATAATTTAACAAACTATAAATTAATACCATTCCATCTTCTTTTTCAACAGCTAGCCATCTGTTGCAAACAAATTCATATCTAGCACCAGTCTGCACATCACGTATAATGACAAAGTTTAAGAGCCATGATTTAAATTTCCCTTTTCCTGAGTTATCATGCCAGATACGCAAATAATTCAATCTGCCCAAAGGCCTACAAAAACATAATTTGCATTACACAATCATATCTTGCTAAAATAATACAAAATTAAAATTTTAAAATAATATGGAAAACTAAATTATATGCATTTAATAACAGAAAATAATGGCAATTTATACTTTAAATTAACTTTCTTACATAATTTATTAAAAAATACACTTTCAAGTAAATGTTATTCTTCATAATATTTGCAGCAGATTTAAACGAAAAAGGAAATAAAATAGATGTCTTTGACACATATGATGTAAACAATTTTGAACACTTAAATTACTAAATAAACAAAAAATCCTTATTTTATCAGATTTAAAAACTGGAAGGAGAGCAAAATAATACTTAAGACATTAATTTTCAATATCACAGTTTAAAAAATTTGCTTTTGATTAAAACATATACCTACCTAGGTGTAGCCATAACAAATGTGTCTGCTGCATTTCGACGAAACAACTTCCTTTTAGGATCCTCCAAAGTTCTTACCACAGTTTCATCATCATCTCCCGATAAAATAAACTGAACCTAAAGTACATTAAAAGATAGCTTATTAGGACAATTATCAATGAGGAAAGATCTCAGAAGTAAAATATCCATTCATAAGCATAATGATAAAAATGCAATTGTGTTTATTGTTATATATATATATAACAGTATCACAGTTGTGTTTTCTGCAGGCAAGAAGCAAACTGTTGCAATGTTGTTGGTCAAAAAAGGAGAAGAGAAAAATAAAAACATCTTTAATTATATAAATGATATAATTGAAATATATAGTACTTTTGAATCAGTTGCTGCAGCATCCTTATTTCCAGTAAACACAACCATCTCGTACAGGTATTTGTCTTCTGGATCATTATCTGGCAAAGGTGTAGCACCAAGCTGAAATAGAATTTTCAATATGATCTCCATTTGATTTATTTTTATACATAAATTATAATTTTGAGTTAAATACATGCCATAAAATTACAAAAAATTAAATAATTCAAAATCTATAATTTACATAGATGTCAATAGATATAGTATTAATAGGATGTTGACATATATGTATGCCAAAAAAATAAATAATAATAAAAGCTGTTTAGCGATTTTCAAATATTTTTGTTATTCTGTGTAGTATCTAAACAATATTGAAAATAAAAATTTTTTTAAGTATAATTATATTTTATATAATTATAAAATAAAGTATAAACACATTTTATAAATATAATTATAAAAAAATTGCTTATCACACAAAAGTAAATAAATCAAAAGGCTAATATATATGACAGGTAATATTACTCCAAAATTCAATATAAATGAGATATAATCCCATGTTGAACATTGTTAGTATTTTGCAGTTATGAATCTCTATAACTAACATTTTAAACATTAAATATTATTCTATTTTTAACACAGAACTTTGTTGAACATTGTGATGAATAAATTTCCTATTTTCAACCAAATTTGTTTATTATTTTTTAGTACATATTTTTATAATACTATTTCCGTCAATATAAAATAGTAAAATGACTGTTTCCATTATATAATGAATTTTATTTATGTATTGTAATTAATGTTTAATTAATATCCTGATGTTTTTAAACTTTTTTATATGTTAAAAATAGTTTTAAAAAATTACTTTATTTAAACAAAAAAAGGTAAGTACTATACAATAGTTAATTTTAATTAGTATCATGAAGTTTTAAATTTTTTTTACATACAAGAATAATATTATTAACTTTTAATAAAGAAACAATTGTTTTACAAGATCGATTATAAAATATTTATAAAGATAAATTATTGATACTATTAAAGAAACATTTTTAAGAAAAAATTTTTTTTAATTATTTATACTACTTTTTAACATACAAAAAATAAATCTGGAAAATACTAAATACTAAATTAGGTAATTTTAATTAAGAAAAACATGCATTCATATATGTTTATGATTAGAATAAAATAATTAGTTTTTATTTTTGTTGAATATAAACTATCAAAAATTTCTTAGAAAGCAGTATTAGAAATTCCTAATAAATAAGAACACCCTTAATGAAATAGAAGTTTAAAATATCTATTCAAAAGAAAATTGCTAGATATTTGAGAAAATTATCACTAATATATATATACATATCAAATGGTAAACACAAATTGTATTATTTAACCTCATGCATATTAAATATACAAATTTACATATGCTTTAATGTATAAAAAAAACCTATTAGTACAATATAAATATAATATAATTCATATATACATTTTGAAAAAAATATGAATAACAGAGAACCTTTGAATAATAAATTGTATTTTTCAATATTTGACTGTGTGTGTAATGACTTTGTATAATAATATACTTCAGCTATTAATTTTAATATAGATGAAATATACACACCTTTTCTTTATCTTTAATGTCTTGTCGACGAGCCCATGCTAATAAACCTAAGTATATTAGCATTATGTTAATTATCGTCATGTAAATAGTCACATTATCAGCGAAACCAGCATTTGCAAAAACATAGCTGAAATCCACTGTATTAGGTGCCACGAAAAATCCTCCACCAAAAGATGTCAAATGGTTACATTTGCACTGTGTCAATGCGGCAGTTGCATTTTCAACCTAATTATATTAAATTATTACAAGTAAAAATTTGAGAAGCTATATTGTTACTTGATGGATAAAATAATTACATATTTATCCCAACATATTTTATATTTGTACTTAATTTATTTTAATATACTTAGAGTTAATAGTTATAAGTAACATTAATATTTCATATGTTTACAGAATTAGAAAATTCATGAATATGCATTAAAGTTAAATTATTTGTTTATTAAATATCATCTATAAATGTGAAGACAATTAAAACAAGAAAAATCAAAAATAAATATAAATAAAAGGAAAACATGGCAGAAAAATAATTCACATTTTTCTGCTTTTTTTAATATTTTATTTTCAGATAAAAAAAAGCAACATAATTTTCGTAAAATCATGGTTAGATGTGTTGCATATTATTATACATTTTTTTTACAGTTCTTAAAAATTCTCTCTATTCCATTAATTTTCACTACATGTTTTTGTAGTAAATTCTTAATAAAAAAGATTTCAAGATTTTATTTAATTACGACAGTTAAATGTTAACTTATGAACAAATACTTCTATAAATTAAGAATTCATAACATATTTCATAAATTAAAAATGCATAGAAAAATCATAAATCAATAACATAGAAAATCTAAGTTTCATTGCATGTTTAATAAATATTTGAGAATGAGAACTAGTAAAGTTAAAAATCTTGCACAATTCACCAAATACACATTTCTTGTCAGAAAATTATATAATGTTATTTAAGCATTTAATTTAGAATATATATTAATAAATTATTTGTGGTTTAAAAGTCTACTATTTTGAACTGATAAAACATGCTTTATAAATGTCAAAAATCAATAAAAGATCATAATTTTTAAAAAATTAGTTACGTCTAATGTGAAAATGTTTTTTTAAATAATATACCTACATTAAAAATTACATACAAACATATTTCAATTAGTAAAAAAATCCTTATTTAAAAATTCAGAAATTATTAAATCATATTTACATTTTCAAATGGGAACTTTAACTTGTTATGTAATAAAAAATGAACAGAAATATTTTCAAAAGATTAATTTAAAAAGTTTAGTGTTCATCTGACTTGTAAAAAAACTATGAAAGTTTTCCATACTGTCATAAAAATTTTTACAAGCGATCTCTCACAGTTTTTACAAACTTCATAAAAAAAAAGAAAAACAACACTTGTATACAGAAATTTTAATGAATTAAAAATATTTAAACGAAATGCATAAATTTAAAATTTAAAATCTAAATAAGTTAACACAAAATTATACTTTTAATTTTGTGATAACTTATTTACATGTAATGAATGAACTATGAATACAATATTAAAGTTTATTTTATAAGAATTCAAAAGAAGAAATAAAGTATTTTGCAGGAAATAAGGTAATTATACAAGCATATATCAAAACGTATAGCAATATTTTAATTAAATGTTTCAATTTATTTTATTTTTATCGTTTGCATTTTTATAGAAATTTATTATTCAAGAATAAAGACTAATAATGTTTTTCTTTCAAAACTTACATAACATCCTGCTCCAGACCATATCCTGAGATCACCGTTGTAGAAATAGCAGCCAGAAGTGTAAATTCTGACTGAATAATTGGTTGAAAAATCTCTAACGGCTTCTCCATGGGTAAAGTTGAGTGAACTATCAAACATCATGTCATCAGGAATGGAATTATTTTGTGCAGTACTATTTGCTTCAATTATACCCAAATAGAAAAATCCAGTACGATTTTGAATCACTTCATTATTCAAGAAAAGATCATATGTACCTATAATAAGAAACAAAAAATGTAATTATTCCTTTATAATAATTAAAAAAAATATTTAAATAAATTTTCTTTCAGGAAAAATGAAATAATTTTACAGAAATTATTCCTTTATTTTCTATTTTATTAAATTTCTGAGCACTGATTTTTTTAGTGTATTTATTAAAAGTAAATTAGATATGTGTGTACAGCTTAAAAAAAGCTTTATAATTTGATTAAAAAAAAGCATTATAATTAAACTCATGATAATGCTTAAAGACTTGACAGAAACAAAAATTTAAAAGCAAAAGTAGAAAAATACAGTTTGCACATTAACTTAACAGAGTAATACATCATTGCATGCATGATAACATTTAAATAATCATTGACATGAGAAAACATTAAAAAGATATTAATACTCTTTTTTCATTAACTGTTTACTATATTATCCAATTTAAAGTTCGGTTTTAACTGAACTAATTTACAATATATTGTTGTTCAAAATAATAGATGAGAAATAAAATAGTAACTACTACAAAAATAATAAGATTAGTTATTATAAAATAAGGATTGGTAGATATTGTTATAAGCATAATAAATTAAAATCATTCTCATTTGAGTACAGCTTTGATCATGCAAAGAAAAGCTAACACTTTCACTGGTATAAATTTGGATTAACTGCATAAAATATATTTCTGAAGCTTTATAATTTATAAAGTTATTTGTAAAATTTACTAGAAATTCATAGTAATTTAATGTAACTGATGATTTAGATTTAGTTACTAGTTAATCATCAATAAAGATTTAGTTATAAGTCAATTCACTAAAATCATTTGAAATATTTTAAGTTATGATATATGAAGAAAGGTTCTCTTAGGATTTTCTTTCAACAGGTGTAATGAATCATTAATAAAAGTTACAAAATTTCTTGCTAATACAATAAAAATGTAAATACATCGATTAATGTGTTTTATTCATAATTATCAGAGTGATTAAACCTAAAAAATGGCAGGAGAATAAAACTGCAATTTATGAATCTCATGATGATAGTTCATGATGATCATGAGTTTCCTGGTGATATTTAATGAACTTAATTTGCTTAATACGATGCATTATGACCCATTCTTATTAAGGAAAATAACAAGATATTATTCATGAGAGAAAAATTATTTTTTTAAGAAAGGTTAAATTTTTGTAAAAATTGATTTGAAATTAAAATTTTCAACATTAATTTTACTATATGTAAATCTGGAAACTTTGTTCAATTGTTTTATATAAAACTAATCAACTTTGTCAAGAAAACTAATATAAGTATTAAGCTAAATGAAAATTTGAATGAAGAGGACTAAATGAGATGTTACTTTTCCCTATATTAATTAATATTTTGTTATACAAATAATAAAAAAAAAAGTTCCAAAAAAATGCTTGGCGTTTAGGCAATATGGAAAAAATTTATAGAAAGAAATTATATTTATAGGAATAACTAAAAATTTTCATCTTTCAGGACTACAAGGGCATGCTTAATGGTATCTTAAGTAGTTACAAACCCAGTAGGTATGCCATCATAGCCACAAAAGTGGATTGATTCTCATAATTCACAAGAAGGAAAAAAGCAAAAGACCACCAAGTTAGGTCTTCCATACACAAAGTTATCATTTCATTTGGAGGACATTCCCTTCCCCCATAACCTATTTTACATTATTGGTCATTACAGGAGTCATTAGCAAACACTATGAATTTCTCATCGGTTCAGTATAGCATTCTCCAAATTCCTGGCAAGAGAATGACGCCTTTTCGAACAAGAGCAACATGGCTACATTACAGTTAAAGTAAAATGTTAAAGAGAACATATCTCACCATTTTCTTCCCTCACATTAGCTAAATTTATCATTAAATCATAAGAATGAAGTAAAGGCTTGACTCGATGTTTAACGAATATAAGAAGTTCCACATCTGGATCTGTAGGAGTTATTTCAATATTAACAGCAGAATCAGCTTTTTCAACAATGAACTGATGATACACCATTTCTTCATTCCATTTGATGACAGCATGCACAAAATTTGGTTCAGGTAATGCCTGAAACAAAGATAAAAATTAAATATCAGGTATAAAATAAATTGGGGCAATAAAAGGTATTTTACCACTCAGAGATAAAATTTACTTATAATTTCTTACAAACAAAACATAGATTTCAAATATTATAATTAAAATGTATTTTTTATGTGTCAATTTATTATTCTAAAATATTAGGGTGATTATAATGATAAGAAATGTAAAAAAAAAATAACTTATACTTAAAACATAATAAAATTAATACACAGATCTAAAAACAATGTTCCTCTTTAAAAATGTAAGCAAATATAACAAAACAAGAAAATGGCTTCAATGTACGCTCACAAGAAAATTAAAATTTTGTTTAACCATTAATTTATAATATGAAGTTTAAGAGAAAATTATTTGAATGCCGCTAAGATATAATAATCTTATTAACAACATTCATTAGAAATATTAAAAACAAATGTGATGACAGCTCATAACAAGTCATAAAATAAGATTGTATCTAAAATACTTTATTATCAAAACATTTATTAAGAAAAGTCTTGAAGTACAGTTTTAATGTTTGATGATACAATTTTTAAGTTTGAAGAATAATTTCTTATGAAATATATAAGCAACTGTTTTTCAGAATGTGATTTAATTCATTATTCTAGAATTATTTTAAGGTATTCTAAATCTGTAAAAATATCTTACAGGTTCAGCTCCTTCCTTTTTACTTCCTCTGGGTACTTTAATAGTAAACCATCCAGTAGAATTTGTAATTTTCATCATATCCAAGTCTTCATCAAGCATTATAAGCTGAAGAGTTTTTGTATCATTTGACAGAAGATCTACACTATCACCATAGGAATCCAGAATTGCTGGCCAAGACACTGCCTATTAAAATAACGAAATAAATTTAAGAAATATATTTGTTTTATTGTTTGATTAGCATAACACAATTGATAATTTAAAAAAGAAAACAGGAAAAATTAATAACAAGAATTTAGAAACGCAGGAAAATTTTCTTAATTCAAGCATTTAAAGCAGCTGATATTTCAATAAAACATAATACATTTATATCAAAGAAATTTATTACACTTGCATTCTGATTATACATAAATAAAATCCTAATGATGAAAAAAGACATAACATACCATTACACCTAATGTTTCATTTCCCCAGCATCCAACTTCAGACAATATATCACAAACTTCAGGAAATACATATACAGCATCACCATGTTGAATTGCCCGATTACTTAGAGTACCTCCTTTAAACCTAGATAAAAACAAAAAAATTGTATAGAAATACTCATGAATGAAAATAAATTTTATTCATACATACTGCTATTTCACTAAGTTTTATCAAAAGGAAATAACCACGCTGACATTAGGACAAATATAACATCTTGATCTTTGAATTTTAATATCTAAAAATTTTAACATTCATTAATATTTTAATTTGTATGAAATAGTATCAAGACATTATAAAACCATTATAATCTATCTATACATAAATCTATTTACTATGATGCAAAATAACTTTGTTTACTTTAAAAATTCTAAGAAATGAAAGTTTCCAAATTATTTAAATTTAAATAAATACATCAGTTGTGTTTACTCACATTGATATAGTAAGACCAAGCCCACTTGGGGCTATGAATTCCATTGGCTTTTCACCAACGATTATGTTTTTCAACATTGCCAGTACCAAACGTATTGTAAGATCCACAAGAGTTTTAATTTTACCTTCAGCCTATTAAAAAATATATATTAAACAACTTAATAAATATAGTTATAATATTAATTTGAATAAAGCATTTACAATAAAATGCATTGTAAAGATATTTAAATTTTATCATGTTAAATTTTTAAGAATTATTTGCATTAAATATAAAATATGTCTTGATGAAGTAATAAAATCAAATATATTAATTTTCTGATGTGACACAAATTATTTTTATACTCAATTCTCAATATTCTGAATGGATAATAATTATTGAAAATATTTGCATATTACATTTATATTAATAAATAAGCTTACCTCTTCTCTTTCATGTTTAACCACTGCTTTGTTAAGGGCTTCTTCTAATGGAATTGTACCATCAAAGAAACTATCTATAAATTTATTTAATATTGCGTTAGATAAAACTCATTCTGTCTTTTGATTTTTAACTTTAATACAAAATAAATTCATTTTTGAAATACAATAAACAAATTTAATTTAAAATATTTACACTACATTTCATTAAAAAGAAACTATTGTTAATATTTAATTTTAAGGTTATATTCAATAATGAAAAAAAAATTCTCTCAGGTACTTATGCACCTTTTTTAAACTATATCTTCAAAACTAAGAGAAAAATTAACTATATTAATTACTAATTTCTGAATTCAACAGATCTGAGTAAACTATAGCCTTTAGAAAATACCTTTTTCTTCTTCTCCTTTTCCATCTTCATAAAGTGGAATCTCAACATCATATTCAAAATCTAAAGCTTTTTGTCTATCAGTAGGTAGAACAATGCCTGATATTAACTGCTCTGTCATTCTCTGTAAGATAAATTCATTCCATTTGTAACTTAAAAGTTTCATATAAAATTAAAACAGCTATGTTGCCATGCAGTTTTAAATATAAATGTGATTAATAGGTATTATTTGTATAAATTATTTTCGAAAATAAATATTCTAAAGAATGTAACTATATCAAATCAAGATAAATCCTACCTTTTACAATTGTTCAAAGCATTGATGAAACTTAATCCTTTTTTAGAATAAATTGTCTACTTAAATAATAAGTAAAAAATATAAACACTTATTTTAAAATTTTACATCTTTAAATATAAATCTTTGACTGTTGAAGAAAATATTAGAAATTTTGTTTATTTGATGTCAAATTTTTCTTTTTTACATAAGGGAGGGTTAATTGAAATGGGATCTACAGTCTTAAGTAAGATTCTGAACCACTAACAGCATTCAATCCCAAGGTAGGATTCAGACCTCCAAACTGTTGAACCCCTGAGCATTAATCTTTCACTTGCCAGCTCGGCAAAAGACAAAAAAAAAAAAAAAAAAAAAAAAGCAAATTTAAATAAAAACATTCCTCACATATTAATCTTAATATTCACATATAAATTATGACAGTTTTCTGCTTTTCTCAACACTATTGATACACATTTGTTTTGTATTTACAAACTATAAAAGTTATCAATTACTCAAAACTGCACATTTAAGATTAATAAAATTAGAATTTATTTCTTACAAACAAAAATAATTTAAAATTGATTTAAAATGATTTCCGTAACAGAATAACCGTAATAAGTAACATTTTAATTTTGATTTCCATAATTGAAAGGTAATTTTAAATACTTATTAATACAAGACTTGAAAACTTACAGCTACAATGCTACCCATTGTTCCAACAGCATACATACAGAAGTCTAAAAGTTGTTGAGGCGCTTCAACTTGCATATTGTTCGCTAATGACACTGTTTTATTTAGTAAGGCAATAATGGCTTCCTAAAAATATGCATATATTAATTTAACAGAATAAGATTCAATGACACATGGCAATACCAAATAAAAAAAATATTTTTTTAGTATTATTTTTTTATAAATTTACTTTAGAATATATTATTTTAAAATATGAAAGAGAGGTATTAAACAAAAAACTACTAAAATCGATAAAAATATGTTCCAAATACATGCATAATTTTTTTATAGTTCTTAATACATGAACAAAATATAATAATTTGATTATAAGCTTAGTAAAACAAATTAGATAAAAAATAATTTCACAGATTATTTTACTTTTAGCAGGTTTAACAAATTATACTTCTGACAGTGCATTTAACAGTATTACTGATGTCTCAAAAATATGAGCTTATACACAACTTATTCATAAAAAAGAATAAAAACATTTTCAGCCATCAAAATATATTTTTCAACCTTTTCATTGTAGAAAGGCATTTTTCTTCAATTAAGAGACTTTAGACCTGTTAGCCATTCAGCTGCTTGTTCTGCAATTGTTCTTTGCATTATATCATTTTCTTCACTTTCAATATCTATTTTTTTCATTCTCAGTCATTATATTCTCAATAGTTAAATTATCCAATGTATCTTGCATAACGCATCTGAGTCCATATTAAAAAAAATCATAAAAGGAAATTTCAAGCAGTAGTGGGATTCTTTGTTGGAATTCACACCACTCATTTTCGCTCAAGTCATCAGGTAAATTTCTTGGTTTACTTCAGTTAAAGTACTTTCTGTAATAAAGCCTGCATGTTGAAATACTTTTGATATTTTCTTCCCTCCAACATCTTTTCTAAACACTGATTGACAAATGCATTGCTCCTAGAAAGTCAATTTCATAAATCCCTTCCAATTACAAGTCCATAATAACTCTGCAAAAATATGCTATAGCATTTGTAAGCACAAATTACTTATTATTAAATTAAATTATTAAGAAGCCATTAATTATGCCCTGCACCATGGCCAAGAAGACAAAAGTTAGATTACACTGGTGAAACTCCATGCGAATCGATTGAAGATTTGGAATTCCAATGCGAGCACAATGTAGTTATCCACAATTAGGAAATATACAATTCTGTGATAAAAATATCTAAGTCCAAGTCTCTTAATCAATTTTTAGGGATGCTTAGTTATCCAAGCTTTAGTATTCGGATGTAATGTAGTGGGTGGTTTTTGAATATTTTTTAAACCTCTAGGTTTTAAATATTTTTTTTTATGAAAAGAATAAGTAGTTTTCTGTTTCATTCATGTCAGATGAAAGCAACAAATCTTTGCCTTCATTTTCTGTGCTTAAACATTTATCATCTTTGAAGCTAAGCATTCTTTTATGTTAAATCTTTAAAAATAGATCTGTTTCATCCAACCTGAAAACATATTTTGAGCCGTAATCAGAAAGTAGTTCCCAATTCAACTTCCAAAATTTTATTCAGAGTCTCACTGATATTTTGAAATCTCATGTTTAGCTTCATACCAAAACAATTGGTTTTCTCTTTAATGACATAACTATCAACAGAAAATAAATTCCTCTATTTTTTCTCAGCCAAGTAAGGAAATATTTTTTCAGTTTAGTATGTTTTCTTCTCTACAATATTTTTGAGAGAGTGCTTTTTTGTTTTATTTTCCTAAGAATTTTTATCTGAGTTTTTAAAATTATTGACAGGCTTTTTTAGGAATTCCAAATTTTTTGGCCACTTTTGTCTAATTTTAAAATTTTTCAGTCTGCTTCTTTCCTAATTTTCTTTTTTACTTTGATTGATAAACACGCTCATTTTTTTAACTGCGATATAATTGAAATCCTTCAACAGAAGTAGCTTTATCTCCCTCTTGACAAATAAAATTTCATAGAGTTATTCAGATGAAATGAACCAGCTAGAGAACAAAAAAACTCAATCTTTTAGTTTTTTTCCTTGAATCATCATATATAGGGTGGAGAGGAGTTGACCTCAACAATACAGTTCTCAATTACATGTCTGATATACACATGACTATAACTATTGTTCCCATAATGTCTGGAAAGCTTGCACTTGTTACTTGTTCAAGAATGAATCAAGTTCTCAAACATATGAAAACTAAATTAAATAAATAAAAATATATCAAATCTTTAAAAACATAAAAAATAAATAATATAAAAACAAAAAATTTTAGAAACAAAGTTTGCAAAATTTTTTAACATTTTAGCTCATTAATAGTAGTTACAATTATCATTGTGTTTATGGTATTACAGTAGGAACTAACTCGTAATTCAAAAAAACATGAGAGTTCATAAATTAGAGTTTAAAAGAAACGAGCATCAACTGTATTAAGCAATTTTATATTGATGAAAGTATCAAAAAAAATCTCCTTCAATTACAGATTTTAAGAAAATTGCACAAAGCAATATTACAAATAAATCTATTCCTAATAATAAATTTATATAAAAGAAAGCAAAATATACTGAATTACATACCAATCCTTCATTATCAATACCATTTCCTTCGCCAGCAATAGCAGTTAATGCACTACCAATTTGCTCTAAATGTCCTAAAGTATCAGTATTCATAACACTTCCAACAGATCGCACCATTTTCAATCGTGTCTGAGCTTTTTGTTCAGCTTCTTTGTCCAATAAACCAGGATCCGCTAAAATTTAAATAGAATTTTTTAGCTATTATTTTTTTAAAAAAGAAAAAAATGAATGTTTAATAAAAGAAAAACATTCATTCACATATGATATTACATATTTAATCACTGTCAAAGAATTGCTGTAGAGATTGTTTTTAAGAAAATAAATTTAATGCCTTACCAAATAAGTTCAATGTAATAACTTTATCTATCAAAGTCACATTGATATGCAATTATGATGGATAATTAGATATACAATAAACATTAAAAAAATATAATTAATCTAAAAATGGCTTCAATTGAATAAATCTAGAACAAAAACCTAATTGTAATAATACAGCTTTTAATCTTAATTTTTATTTTAAAAAAAGAAATTAGATTAAAACCTTATGATGAATCATGGAAACTTATATAAAGTGTCCTAATTTGATTACAAATAATTAAGAGCTGTAAAATAAAATTTACATTTGAATTTCTTAAGTTATAACTATTAAAATATAATTTATCCATAATTTTAGCATTATTACAATAAAGAAAGTTACAACAAATAAGGAGAACATGATTTTTATGTTATAAGAGTAATTGTACAATTTAAAGAAATAAAAGTTACAATATAATATTTGTGTGTGAATACCTAATCATAACACAATATTTAAAAGTTAGATAATGTGCATAACAGTTGAAAACAATACAAGAAATATAATAATAATTTAATCAAAATATAATATTTCTGAATTTCGCGAAGAATATAGTATCCAAAAAAATTGTTTAAACATTGATGGAAAAAATTAAATGTTTTTTCTGACTAGACATAAAACATTTATATTTTTTTTACATAATATTTTAAAAATAAATAAATGATGCTTTAAATTTTTTACTGATAACATTACAACTTTTATATATATATATATATATATATATATATATATATATATAATTAAGTAGACATTTTTTCATAGCTTTACAGTTTTAAAATTTTAAAAACAATTTTAAAATATTCACGAAAAAAAGTGGAGTAAAAAAGAATAACAACAACAATGTTTTACATAATTCTCAGTAATAATGGTTTACTACTTAAATAAAATTCCAAATATGTATATATATATACACACATATATATATATATGATTTTAAATTTAAGAAAAAAGAAATTTTTAATAAGGTTTTGTGTAATTAAAAGGAGAAGTTGAAAAATACAGATGCATATAGCTTTCAATTCAACACAATATTAAAATATATCTTACTTGTAGTGGCTTCCTCATAAGTACTATTTTCATCTAGAGGCAATCGAACACTCATTAAGGAAGACAATGCTTGTGACACTTGATTCATACGAGCTTGATCTCCAGATGCTTCTACTTGCTCAAGTTGTCTGTTATTCATGAAATTATCATAATCTTGTTTAAATGGTGGTTCCAACTTAAATTAAAAAAAAAAATTATATTTTTATAATGAGAAGTTTGTACAATATTTCTTAAAAATAAATATTCCCAAATTAAATAAATTCTAATTTTACACAAAACATTCTTTGATAAAAATCTAAACATCAATATAGTTTTTAAGTGCAAGGTTTTAAATAATTCTATAATATCATATAATTATTTAAAACTTTACAATTGAATATAAATATAGATGAAGGGATTTCATTATAAATAATATATATATATATATATATATATATATATAAAGTAGATTAATATCTCACAGTACAAAATTGTGTTTAGAAAGTATAAAAAGAGGAATAATTTCTTTTAAATTTTTATAGAAAAATTAACAAGATAAAAATTTTATTTTATTAATAAAATTATTCTCAAATATGTATGTATTATAAAAATTCTCAGACATCAAAAACATTTATTTTTTTACTCTTTTATAGCATTATGAGTTTGATATGTTTTTGGCCAATATTAACTGATCAATTTGAAAACTTCTAAATTAATAATGAAGATATATAAAATTTATTAAGAATTTAAAATAAGGTATGAAAATAAATTTTAAAAATTTAATCTTTAATTTAAATTTGATAAATCTTAAAAAATTTACAATGTTTCTAAACCAAATTACCATCATGGTAGTAATGTTAATTCGTGCTAAGGCTCCTTCTTTGTCTTTTATATCAACACCTAATTCAAATAGACCATAAGGTAACACTAATTGAGCTTCAGGATCTGGACCAGCACTTAAGTAAATTAGCGCTGCTGTATCATTATGAATAGCTAAATAAATGAAAGATGAGAAAACATATTAAAACTAGAAAGTTGATTGAAATACTAACAAATAAAATAAGTGTTTCTGCAAATATAATTATTATAAATCGCAATAATTTAACATTTTTTTTTAAATCCAGAAATATAGATAAGTACCATTCTATTTTCTAACATTAAATTATTCAATTAAGTATATTTATACGAATTTCAATTAAGAAACTCTGATCTTTTTTCATAAGCATTGTTAATTACATATTTTCAAAAGTATACAACTTTGATTAACATTTTTCCACCTACTATCTCAAAACTCTAATAATTTCAGACAAAAATGAATAGTTTCAATAGTAATATTATTTAAGTAAATTAAATTTGTATTATATATGAACACTGGCTAACATATTATTTAGCATATAACTTAAAAAATTCAAGTCTAATTGCTATGACATTAACATAAATAAATAATAGATTTATACCAAAATACTGAGATAAATTTTTGCTTTTGTTTACTAAATGACACAGGAAATTATAATATAGTCCATATTAAATGAAGAATATATGTATTTTAGAAATTTTGTAACTACTTTGTGGTCACATTAGTACCAAATGAATACAAGGTACATTACTGATCTATATGAAAACACAATTATCAATTTAATGCAAAGGGAAAAAAAGGTCATTTTAAAAGAGGAATAAATAAGCAGCTTAATGAAGGAAGATAAGATATAAAAAAATGCAGGGATTGTATATCTGAAAGATATATTGAAAATTATTGCTTTTCAATGTCATTGTAGCGGTGTTCACAAAAATTTTAAAAATAAATAAATTTACTAATTTCTAATAGAACTGATAGATATTACTAATGTATATACATAATGTTAATTAATGCCTTAAAATTTTTTTTATCAATTTAACATACTATATTTATTGTGCCATTATGTTTTCTGATATATAAGACAGAATTATTATAAAATTATCTGTTGTAGGCAAATCTGATAACACATTTCCCATGACAAAAAATCCAATTGATATATACTAAAGACAGAGAAATATCAGAGATATATTGGCTTAAAATATCTAAGTAATAAGAATTGTATTTCAATTAAAAAATGCAATGTTGTTTAAAAAAATAAATTGTAATATTTGATTTGGTTTTCTTCACTCTATGGTTTTCTTTTATATACATAAAGAAGACAACTAGAACAAGACCTAATATTTAAAGTTCTGCAAATATAATGTCAGAACTACTACAAACATTCATGCAAAAGATGGGAATCAAATTCAAGAACTGACAAATTGAAGACCAAGAATAAATTGATCATTTAAGCAATTTAAGTCAACAGAACATTCATCGTTACTCAAAATGTGAAATATAAAAAAAATATTAACGTAAAATTTTATTTAACTAATAACATATGTATTATCAATTAAATAAAATTTAATTTATACATACATACAGGTGATTATTAAAATAATGGAAATCATGTGAATAAAAGTAACAGTTTTAGTGTGCTTTGTAAGCTTTAAAATATAATAAGAGAAGCCAGGTTTTATTTATTTTTTTTTTTTAAATAGAAATGTATTTTGGTGGTATGTGGAAGCTTTATTGAAGTTCTGTAAGTTTTGGGTTTTTTCCAAAAGTATAAAATGGCTGACCTCTCAGATTTTCAAAGAAGTTAAATTGTAGAGGCCCATCCAGCTGGAGCCAGTGCCACTGAAATATCACAACTTTTGGACATTTTTAGACATATAATGTCTAAAATCATAACAGAAAACACACAGTGTGGCAACACAAGCTCGGCAAAGTAAACTAGTAGATGGAAAGAGAAACTCTGGGACAAAGTCTGGCAGGTAGTGAAGAGGAATAAAATTTCTAAAATGTAAGTAACTGAAGCAAAAATAACCACAGAGCTCATTCAGCATTTGCATATTACAGTATTATTAATTACAATTAGAAGAGACATTCATGAAGAGATATGCAGAGCATCAATTCCCACACCACTTGTCATAGATGTCAAAGTCAAACATAGTCTATGGTAGGGTCACACTCACAAAACCTGGTCAATAGATAAGTAGAAGAAAGTATTATGTCTGATAAAGCCTTTCACAATTTTATTTTATAAGAGGATGGAGGCACATTTGGAGGTTACCAGCACAATCATATAATCATGACTGTATTCTTCCAAGTGCCAAGCAGGCAGGTAGAGCTATCATGTTATGGGCAGACATGTTGTAGTTTTTCCACTTTATAAATTGTTCCCCTAAAGGGAAGAACCACTGATATAAAATATAAACAAATTTTGGCTGACAGGCACCATTTTAGGAGGAAAAATAATTTTTCTTCAGAAGATAAAACTCTCTAGGGTGACAGCACACTTATCTATGTAGTAAGACTTGTTGAATTATGATTAGATAAACACCAGGCTGCTGCTAAACATCTACTGTGTCCTGTACTCACTATAATTGGACTGTTATGGTCTATTTTAGAATGTTCATTACAGAATCAATATCCTCCACCAGCATCTATCTCAGAATTTTCCCAATATATCCACGAAGAATTGTACAACCTTAAAACATTATTCAGCACTTGTATCAATCGATACTGATGTAGGTGAATTCAAGTTGTGTTAGATGCCAAATGTGCTATACCATGCTATATAAAAGATTCTTTATAAATCTAAAATGCTTCCATTATTTGGATAATCACTTGAATATGTACACTCACATATCACATCTTAAAATTCTGTATCTTTTTCAATGGTAATTAAATACTACAAATGAATAAGACACGAAGAATTGCAGACCATAAAAACCATTTAATTATTAAAAATATTTAATCCAAAATACGAAATTATTGGTGCTTGAAATCCTTGTAATTTATTTGTTAAATAAATTTCACTCTTATCAAATAAATCTGATGATAACAAAAACTCATCAGAAAAACCATCTAAAGGGGAAATAAAACATAATTAATAGTTAAGAATTTTATAATATTTTTCTGAAACTTACTCCAGAATGCAAAATGTTCGATTTCTTTTCCTTCTGGATCAGCCCAACCTAAGCAACTAACAGTGAATATATCAATTAATGCCCTCCCATTTTCTGGTATTATAGTGCAATTTCCTCCTTCTGGTGGCTGATTAATATGAAGAAAAAGATCAGATTCTCCTCGTAAACCATATTCATTTTCTGCGATCAATTTTGCAATGAAATCTCCATATGTTGGATAATATTCTTTGAAGAAATCTTCACTTAAAGCCATTTTTTTCTCAGTGGCACCTTTGAAATTAAACATACATTACTTTTATTATTAAGAAAATTAAAAATATTAGTTTTATTAACAAACAATAACTTATTAATATATTAATTATTTTAAAAATAATTTATTAATATATGTTAATAAATTCATAATATTGCTCAGTATTATATATCATGACATATTATATAACATATTATATATCATATCCTATAATATTTCAAGTGAATTAACTTTAAGAAAGTACAGAATAAAAGCTAAATTAACTTTCTTAAAGAAAATTAAAATATATTTAAAATAAGATTCTAAAAAGTAAAAATACTTTTCATACATTTTAAAATAGATACAACAAAGTGTAAGGAATTCATCAATTTTATGATGAATTCAATTTAAAAAGATAAAAATTTAATTTCTAAAAACATAATTATATAGTTTGTTGAGTTGATTTTAAAAAATAATTGATGCAAATATACATTTTGAATTGATTACAAAATGAACAAAATTATACAAGTAAAAATAATTTCTGATAAAAATAAAACCATTTGTAACAAAAACAGTCTCTTAAAAAATATATAAATAAAGAGCTTATGGTAATACTATAGTAAAAAGACTATAAAAGTTGAAACCTTCTGAAAATATCAAAGTTAATGAAAATGTCTGAGATAAAATAAAACTATATATATTTCAATTTAACTTCTTCTAAATTTCTGATGGACAAAAATCTGAAATGTAATACGTAATTTTATCAAATTTTCTACAATCTTGGTAAAATGTAAGATTTAAAAACAAATATTTTTTTGGTTTACATACTCAGCATTGATAAATTCTCAACAAAAAAGGTGCATTATATATCACTACCATTTAAAATAGATTACTTTACTATTAAGTTATTATTAAATACATTTTTAATAACAATTTAAGATAAAATTCCATATAAAAGTATTTTAACAGAATTAAAGTATTTTTCTGAGTTCTGATATTTGAAAAAGTACTTAACGATTTATTACATGAATATTTTAGTGTAAATTATCAAAAAATACATATCAAATTTATATCATTTTAAAAATTTGTACATTTTGGGTTAAAAACTTAAAAGTTAATCTTAAAATAGTTATCTGCAAAACCAAATTAATTATTGATGCAAAAATTTAACAGAATTGGAGAATTTAAAAAAAAGATTAAGCAATACATAAATATCTAAGTTAGAGTAATGATTTAATTATGAAAATATAAATAAGTTGTTTCAACTAACCAAATCATACTTTTTAATATTTTGAATGATTTTAAAATAGCAAACTTATTTTGAATTAAAATTAATATTAACTAAGCAAATGAAATTAACTTCACATAAAAAATATATATTATATTACTAATTTATAAAAATTAGAGAAAACTTTTAGAAATATTTTTTTTCAACAATTGAAAACTATATACTGTTGGGTAATAAAACTTCATAATTAATTTTTATAATTAAACACTAATAAAGTTACCTAAAGGAAGGTAATCAGTCAAGTGAAACTTATCTTATTATATTGATAATTATAATATTAATACAAATGCTTTATGAAGTGAAAACTTGACCCACACACACATACCAGATTATTTTCAGAAAAATAAATGAATACATATATTTTTATAGGATATTATTTTGATAGAATAATATGTTTATTTAGTTCAAATAATAATTTTTAAATTGTAACATAAACCTCATACCCCTAAAAAATGTTCATCAAAAGTTTAATTTAAAAAATTATTAAGAGAATGAGTTTTAAATTTATATCAACATAAAGAATATAATAATATAAATGTAACCATTTTTATTTACACATTTAAACGATTTATTTTATTTTTTATAAGAATGACAGGATTTTGTGCTTTTATTCATAAAGGATTTTATAATTCCTTTATCTTAGTCATTTTATTACATGTAATTATTAGAACACTGCATGATCAATAAATAATTGAAGATTATATATAAAACTGTTTTGGACATGCAAAGATATTATATTAACAATATCAGAAAATATCTTGAAATTAGTGAAAATGTTTTTTTTTTTTTTTTTTTTTTTTTTTTACAAATAAAAAGTATAATTTTTTAGAGATTAAAGTAAATTAACTTCTTGGTATGGATATTCATTGAATTTAATTATTCAGTCAATAATTATAAATGTATAAGAATAAAAAGATTCTATTAATTTATAATGTAAATTGCTGGAATGAAAATAATTTCGCATAAATACATTAAAATTTAAACATACCAACAAGAAATTCTCCTGCTTCTGCTAAATATGTTTCATTTCCTTCAGCATCCACACCAAAGACTTGCCACTCATAAAGTAATTCAGTATCACAACCATCTTTACACAAACCAATTAAACCCACTCTAACTGGATTAATACGTTGGCCAATAGGATCATTTGGATAACACAGTTTCTCGGTTTGACACCTAAAATATAAAACAACAGTTAATTATCTAAAATTTCAATCATTTTTTAAAATTTATCTACTCAAAAAATGCTTTTCTATAAATAAAAATTTGAATTTGATAGTTAAATATGATTTAAAAGAATAAAAATATCCTTTATTTACTTTATTAGAGAAAATATTAATCAAATATCTTCATCAATAAAAATTATAATGACATAATAACACCTTCCTCATAAAATTGATGAATAATCTTTATCAATAACATAATAACAGAATGTTTTAACTTACATTAGTTGCTATTTTAATACCACTGAAGGAAACTTTATCATATTCAAAATGAGTACATGAATGATTCTCATTTACTTATACATTTTAAGCCTTTTTAATTTCTTATAGATGCATTATTTACTTAATTGAAGAGCTAATCAAAAATCTGTTTAGATTAATACATGGTACAAAATTTTAAAAAATGGCATTTATGTATTTATATGTGGTATTTATATATAAAATCAACCCAAAGAAAACTTATTTTTCTGAATAAATTAATATATTAAATTCTGTTTCATTGGATAGTTTTTTTCTGAACTCACTGACAGATAAATAATTATCTCTTGCTTAAGGACTGAATGAATAACATTTTATTTTTTCCCTATAGAAAAGTATTTTTCAAACTAATTTACAATTTCTTGATTTTTTTCAATGTTTTATTTGATATACAATAAAATTAACTTGAGTCACACTCAAATTTATCTTTTGAAATTATATGTCGATTGCATCTAATTAGTTTAGAAACAATATTAATTCCGTCAATAATATGATACACATATAATATATTTAAATATTAATTTTTTTTCAATTTAAATGAAATAAAGTAAGAAACTAAATGGAAATGTTATAGAACAGTTAATAATAAAAAGAAAACTTACTCAACACTTATAACTGGTGGTATGTGCTCTAAAAGTACAATCTGAAGACCTCCCCAAGAAGGATCACGATCTGACATTTCGATTTTTAAAATCATTTCATATGTAACATTTGACCGTCTAAATACTGTGGTATTCCAATTAACAGAATTTTCAGTTACATTGATCATTCCTAAAATGCATAAAAACATTATGCATCTATATCATACTTTCAATAAAATATAACAAATTAAATCAAAATTCAACTTTTATAACTACTCAGAAAACTGAGGGTTAATACGCTGAAATGACATTATACAATCCTTATAAACTTAGTAATTTTAAAAAATATTTAAAATAAATAATTTGATAACATTTATTTTTATTTAAAATTAAGATAATTAAATAATGTAAGGAAACATTGTATTAAGTTAAAGATAAGCATTTATTTCAGATTTTTTTTTAATTTAACAAAAGAGCTGATACAGACATTATGAAATATAAAAACTAATGGATTATGCTATTCAACTAAGGTATTAATATTTTAACCTATTTTCGATAAAGTTGAAAAACTAAAACAGTTTTTAAAATGATCTTTGTTTATTAATCATAAAAGAAACAAATTATTCTGGAAAGATATCATCATGTTAGGTAACCAAAAGAGAGGGAAAAAGATCTTTAAATGACAGATGATTGAAAAAAAGAAACTAATTTTTCAGTTTTTGCAGCTAAAAATAGTAATACGGGCTTAGCAGAGCTAAAAACAAAAATTTAAAATATACACAAATTATGAAAATTTAAAATCAATTGGTTAAATATTTTCATATGAAAGACTATGTTAGTAAATAAATAAATTACAATACCATATCAATAATTTTGAAAGAGGCAGTTTTGATAAAAATGCATCTAGTCAATAATTACATCTTTTGAAATCATTATGATTATATTTAACTTTTTGTCATGTTAATTTATTTAAGACTGGAAATTACGCGCTGTTAAGGAAGAAACAGCGTCTATATCTATTTTCCTATTCCTTGTCTTGCATAACAACTATTACTTAATTACATAAACTCAACTACCATTTTATTAGAGAATATATCTTACACTGACAATATCCTATCGCTAAAAATTTATGCAATTTCAATTTCATATTAAAACCAAATTTATAAACAAAATACATATGAATAAAATATAAATTAAATGCCTTTAAAGTGATTTTTAATTTTATATTTTCTTTTTATTTACCATAATCTGATAGTTACAATCATTAGCTGGCAAAAATCAATTTAAGATCATAGGTTTAATACAATTTTGTAGGTACTTGAAAATATAACCAGATAAGTTTAACGGTAAATTTAAAAATGGATAATCTTAAATATTACAAAGATTTATTAAGACTATCAAGATAAGCCATTTCTATCTAATTTTACTAGTCAAAGCTAGCAGTTGTGCATTAGCATTCAAACTAGCTGTTTACAAACTATATAAATAAGCAAAATTTCGGCTGGCCTAGCCTGAACTTGAGGTCCCTAAGTCCAAAGGATTTTCACCCTCTTTTGGATCGTTTGTAGTATGGTGGCTATTACTGAAAACTAATCTGGCCTATTATTGGTTGAAGTTACTTTAGTGGGAGGAGTTAAAGATTTTTTACGAGTGAGATTTTACCTGAGCTGAATTTAGTGCATTATTTATATTATTTAAAAAGGTTTATGTTTAGCTGTAAATTAATAAAAAAATTATGAAACTTAATGACAAATTCGATAGTTGATAAGTGTGAGTAATATTTTTAAATTAGTAACAGGTTGAAAGTTACGGAAAAACCAAGTGGAACTGGCATTTGCATGGCTCTGATTGGCTACATGGTTTATCTATGCAACTAACAATTTTCTACAATAAAAATTGAAAAATTAAGGAAGAGAAATTAAAAAATCATAAATGAGATTACATAAAGGACATACACAATAATAGAAAATACATATTTATTTTATTACATTTTTTATTTATATATATATATATATATATATTTATTTTCATATATTTTTATTTTTTATTTATTTTTTTTTATCCTAACTCACACTTGTATTATTATTTGTAACTTGAGGACGATTTGAGCAGAAACTAAGTAATGAACGGGGGGCGTTATCGATTAATGGGGTCATGTCCGTCATAAGACAGAAGTCCAATAATGAGCAGGTTGTTTGTGAGATTTGTTTTTTTTTGTAAAAGTTAAGCATTATTTTAGCAAAATACTCTTTTAATGTGGTTAACTTTAATTCTTGCTAGATTTTTTTGTTTCTATAATACCAGGGTATTTGAGTAATTTGTCGAATAATTTTATTTTGCAAGGATTCCAGTTTAGCTATTTTTGTATCATGGGTGTAGCCCACAGTAGACTCATATAAGTTTAAAGATTTAAGTTTTTATAAATATATATATATTTAGAAACATTAAAAAAACTTACAGAAATTGATTTTTCCCGCTTTTAAATTAGAGAATACCATTTTTTTCAATAAAAAAGTAATAATAAGCCAGAATGATTTTTAAAACAAAATAATAATAATAAGTGAAAAAATTTTAACTTTATTAGATATTTTACTTCCCAATAAGTTTTTGTCTTAATTTAACATATTCATGAGTTAAAAAGTTGGAAATTTACATTTTAAAAAACTAATAAATTTAGTATTAAAATTAGTTATGAATGAAATAAAACTAAAAAATCACAAAACCTATTTGAAGTAAATCACATATAATTTAAACAACAATTATAAATCAACAAATAAAGAAAACTACAAGAAATAAACATAAAACAATAGATGAAACAACATACTGAAATTTAAAGAAAAAAATGTATAAAAAATTCTGCCAACTAAAGACTAAAGATAAATATTATCATTTGAATATTAACATGCACCAGTTTTTGTTTATTAATTTGTTAAATTTTCTTTTAGTTAAATGCATTTTTATTCAATTCTTATGAAAGAATTGAAAAACACAAAAATAACAAAATTATGCAAATCATTAAAAAATCCATAAACTAAAAAATATTTTAAAACATAGATACTTGACTATTTGAATTGAAGGAACTTTAATTAAGTCTGATAAAAGAAAAATGTAAATTTAAACAAAAATTGGTCAGTTTTTTTAATTATTTATTTATTTTGCAAATGCAGAATAAAAATTCAACTTTGTAAACAAAAAATTCTAAAATATGAAGATATTTTAAATAAATAAGTTATAAGGTAATAGACCTGGTCCCTTTCCAAAACAACCACCAAGATCAGGTTCTTCTAATAGTCCATCAGCATTTTCTGCATCTTCTTCACTACTTTCATCAGAACTTGGTGTTGGCAAACCAGTTGGTCTTTCCCTATAAAGAACACTTCGATCGTATATAGGATCAGATATATTTTGCATGTCTTCTGTTAGATTTCGATTTATCACTTCTCCTGGTAAACGCCGGCAAAACCATTTTATTGTAAAGTTCTAAACAAAAATCAATTTCCTGATGTTAAGAAAAATCAAATAAAACTGAAGTCAATAAAAAGCATAAAACAATATTTAATAATCATACTTTATTGTTTTCATCATCTGGATCAATTGAATTTTGTCCTGGATCTAAAATGAGACCTTGACCCCAACCTCTAGTTACTCGAGACTGAGCTCCTTCTGTTAGTCTAACAATTACAGGAGAAGGTACAACTTTCACATATGTCTCCACAGATCGAACCAATATCAATGGAGGGTTTTGTATGAACACTGAAAATTTTTGAAAAAATTGTTGAATCAATAGAATTATTAATTTTATTGCTGTATCATATATTTCTTCTTTTTTTTAATTTACACTAAATATAATGAAATATTAAATTATTCCAATTTAATTTATTTATTATGTTTCAAATATAAATGATTCTTTCAAACTAATATGCATGGAAATTCAATTTATTCATTTTTTTGTAAAATGAATGTATTTTCTTATGTCTACTCAAAAGTTCTGC